>JAOPHQ010005136.1:82500-282782 GCA_030340625.1 Merluccius polli
CACATCACCTTTTGGTATGGGCTCAGCTCGCTTCGAATCCAAGCGAGTGGAGTGGAGTCGAGCCAAGCCGGTACCATGCGGTGGAAAAGGGGCTACTGGCGATTAGGCGATAGGGACCAGGCGGGAAGGCGTCGCAGACGAGCCAACAACTCATAGCGTAGCCCCCCCACTTATTTTCATATCGTCGCGGGCGACTACTATGAATAGAGACGCCATACAAGGAGCAGCGGGGAGTTGGAGTTCCAACGAAGTTGTAAGGATGTCTGCTGCCATGACTGTTGTTGTGTGGGTTGATGGTTGTCATGTGTGTGTGTGTGCGCGTGTGTGGGTGTGCGCGGGTGAGTGTGTGTGTGTGTGTGTGTGAGAACCAAAAGGGGAGCCGCGTGGAAGAAATTCCCCCCAGACTGAGCAGGGCTGTGATAGATTGAGACAGAAAGGATGGATGGGTGGAGGATATAGGCAGCCCCTAACACCGACAGAGAAATCAACAACAGTCACACAAACAGCACACACACACACACACACACACACACAGTCAGAACCCATGACCCCCCATGACAGGGTGGACATGTGATTCCCTTTCACTGTTCCACCGCTGAGCTGTTGTGATTGGTCCCCCACCAGACAGTGAGACAGAGGCATGCACAGTCTCAGATGTCCCCTGTGTGGAAAGCAGCTGAGATTCGAGAGCAATCAAAACACAATCCATTAGACGCACGTAATTATGTAATTTATAAGTCACATCACTACTGCTTATCGGATCGCAAACCAGGTCATCAACGCATCGGTCTGAAACTTTCTTAAACTCATTTTGAGTGTCATTTAACTACCCCTTATAGGCAGTAAATAAGATATGGGTCAAGAGACACTGAGGCGTCAACCCAGAGGTCGGGCGCGGAAAAGTATATCCTGCTTCCTCCTCTCCTCTCCTCTCCTCTCCTCTCCTCTCATCTAATCTCCTCTCCTGTACTCTTCTCCTCTCCTTTCCTCCCCCACCTTCCTCTGCTCTCCTCTCCTCTGTTACTTGCCCCAGCTGGGATTCATGAGACAGAAGGACAGGATCTAATGGGCTGCATGAATGGAGCAAGCACGGAACAAGCATTAGTGCTGGCTGGCGATATTAGGTTTCAGAGACAGATGTCTGGAAGAGGACTGAGGGTGGGAGAAGTGGTGGTGGGGGGGGGGGGGTCTCTTTTCCGACTGCAATCACCCGCAGTCGTGCCCTAAGATAGGTCCAAGTTGGGCCCACATTGCAAAGCAAATTGCTGCCCTAGTCATGACCCCCCCCCCCCATCAACCAGCGTTATCTTGATCGCAATTTCACACAACTACCCCACAAGGCTATTTTTAATATTGCATGTTGGTGTGTGTGTGTGTGTGAGAGAGTGTGTCACTGACATAAAAATAAGGTCTATGTGTGTTAGTGTGTGTGTGTGTGTGTGTGTGTGTGTGTGTGTGTGTGTGTGTGTGTGTGTGTGTGTGTGTGTGTGTGTGTGTGTGTAAGAGTGTGTGTGAGTGTGTCACTGACATACAAATAAGGTCTGTGTGTGTTAGTGTGTGTGTGTGTTGCTGACATAAAAATAAGGTCTGTGTGTGTGTATGAGTGTGTGTGTATGAGTGTGTGTGTGTGTGTGTGTGTGTGTGTGTGTGTGTGTGTGTGTGTGTGTGTGTGTGTGTGTGTGTGTGTGTGTGTGTAAGAGTGTGTGTGAGTGTGTCACTGATCTACAAATAAGGTCTGTGTGTGTTAGTGTTTGTGTGTGTCGCTGACATAAAAATAAGGTCTGTGTGTGTGAGTATGAGTGTGTCTGAGTGTGTGTATGTGTGTGTGTGTGTGTGTGTGTGTGTGTGTGTGTGTGTGTGTGCGTATATGTGGATGTTGGGGGTGTGGTAGGGATTTAATTTGCTTTGAAATACTGATCTGGGTTCAGGGTATGTCAGTGAGGCATGCTGTTATGTGCCATGTGCGTATGAAGAGTGCGTGTGCGCATGCGTGCTGTGCGTGTCCGTGGGTAAAAAAAGGCAACAGGTGTGGGAATGTAGCAGCTCTGTTCTTTCACTGGCTCCCTTCATCATCCAGCAAACAAACGAGAGAAAACCTCACAGATCCGGCCGTTGCCTGGGGAGCTGGTGGCTACATCCTCTGCACTTTTTGGCCAACTTTCAGTCACACGGCTGAACCAGTGCCTACCAAATATAAATGTGTTTGTGTGTGTGTGCGCATGTGTGTGTGTGCGTGTGTGTTTTAGAAAGGTGTGACGGGAAATGACTGGGAGGTTTGGCATGAAATGAGTGGGAAAAACTAAATAGTGAAACCAGCCAGGCCAACTTTTATCCACATGGCTGAACCAGTGCCTATCAAATATACATGTGTGTGTGTGTGTGTGTGTGTGTGTGTGTGTGTGCGTGCACGCACATGTGTGCGCGTGCGTGCGTGTGCGTGCGTGCGTGTTTTAGAAAGGTGTGGCGGGAAATGACTGGGAGGTTTGGCATGAAATGAGCGGGAAAAACTAAACAGTCAACTGGGGAAAAGGCAAAAGAGATTATGGGGGATGATAACATCATTGCATTATTGTAATAGGCCACTTGCCATGGAAAAACATCCAACTGTTTCAGAGGATTAACCGAAACCCGGGCAGTGTTAACAGTGGGGGGGGGGCTAATATCGCTCTCATCACGCTCCCTGAGACGGCCGGAGGCTCTCATGTCATCGCATGGAGATGTCATACACTCCCATGACAGATCCCTCTCCATCCACTGGCCTGTGAAAGCCACCGGCCATGAGATAATTGTCTTCATCTTCAACGTTTTCAATCACTGTGTGTGTGTGTGTGTGTGTGTGTGTTTAGTGGAGGTTGAAAAAAAAGGATACAGTCGCCTAGTGTTGTGTTGAGTTTTACATGCCTTGTGGGAAATGTATGCACATTGCTGCAATGCGCAGTGCAACCGTCCCGACGCTGTTGAATAAGACGCCATAAAGGGAAAACTAGCAAACTGGAGAACTTGCTCGTTTGAGAACTCTTCTTTGAGACTACAGTCGTATCGTATAGGCTACTCTTGCTTGGCTCCTCCATAAAGATACTGTCATACAGTCCCATCGCTAGGTGTTGCTGCTGCTTCATGGCGCTAGTCGGCATTTACTTGTGTCAATGCAAATGCACAGCGAAGGGGGGCCCGCCGGAGCTAAGGTCAGGAGCTTGACCTCAGGATCGGTCAGGGAGCGTTAGGTTGGAGACTAGGGGGAAGGTTGTGGGCTGTGGAGAGGAGGACGTTGAATGGCTACGCGGGAGTTGGATATAAGAACTAGAGACGACGGAAGAATAAATATGTTATAGCGTGTAAAGATCGATGTAATTCACAGAAGGAATAATGGGTTCGCTATTTATGGAAAAGGGATTATTTGGTACACAAAGTATACATCTGCGCCTTTTGCCTGTCGATGGATCGCCTTTGTATCGCCCGTCTATCTCTATTCTCTCCGCACGCAATCGATTTCTCCTTTGTCTGTCTTCACTTTTTCCGCTTGTGTTAGAGAGGCCTTCTGCGGTCTAAAACTCGGTGTGTTTTCTAGTTAGCCTCCCTCTCCCTCCACCTAGAGCTCACGCCTGAGCCCTGCACTTTGTCTTTTCTCCACTGGATCAACACTTCACGTCTTGATCGTTTCATTCCTTCCAATCCTCCAACCTTCGCTGGTGCAGAATGCCAGCCATGGCCAGCAGCAGCAGCAGCAGCAGCATTCAGCACATTTCCACACACATATTAGAAATATCTCCAGAAAATGAGAAATACCACATAATACGAGTCATCAAACTAACAATAAAGGCAGCAGGGCCTTGGGCAACGCTCAAGAGGTTGGAAAAAAAAACCTGATGAACCTCCGAGACTGAAATGTTGAAGTCTCGTTGAGTGGATATGAGGGAGCGAGCAACAGTCCCTGAGAGGTCCAAGGCTGGTTGGAAAGGTTTTCATTCACACACTGCTCGTATTGCTCCTGTTGGACAAGGGAGCCGTGCGCTGGGCACGCACGTAAAAGCAGTCGAAACGAACGGACAGCGCCGCCCGCGCCGCCGCTACGCTCCGGTTTCGAGACCCTCTCACCTCCCCCCCCCCCCCCTTTGTACCGCTCCCTTGTTCCCTTTTCTCTACGCACTTCAGTGCCACCGCTTTTTCATTCCCTCCGCACACCTCAGTCACACCGGGAGTGGCGAAACCCTCGACGTGTCCCGTTGAAGGGCTTAACTGTGTTCATTCATCCTAAATATAGCCCTCCGCTCCTGGCAGCTCCCTGCCGTGGCTGTGGGGAAACGTTACACACACCGACCCCCACACACACACACACACACACACACACACACACACACACACTCCTCAGTTTCCCTCCAAGTGAGAATCAGGACACGGCCAGGTTTGCTTAGCCTGGCACTGGCCTGGACCGGCCCAGGTCACGTCTGGCCGAACCATGCCAAGCACCTGATTGTAGGCGTACAACAACAGGGCTTTTAGCTCATAGCACGAAGGTGTTAATTCCCTCTGCTTCTCCGGGGGAGGAAAAATATTACAGCTCTTCTCTTCTCGTTTCTCTCGTTCTCACACACACACACACACACACACACACACACACACACACACACACAAACAAAGCAACTCTTTATCCTGAACCAGGGGCACAATGGTCTCCCTCATTCAGTCCCGGTACAGTACATCCTGCATGAGCACCTCAAGGACAACTGGGCCACGCTATTGGCTATTCAGCAATTCATCCTCGGCGCGCGCGGCATACCGATAACGCCTCGCGGTCTAGACACGTGTTTCTACCCGGTGCCCCCGCGGATTCTCCGTTCAGTGACCTTCGTTCTTTTTTTTTCCCGAAGACGCCATTGGCCTCGGCTACCGTTAAATTCGCCACGCCAAATATCTGCGACGGTTTCCCTGAAAGCTCGCGCTGCTGAGCGTCTGCTTTGCATCCGCGGTGCAGCTCCGCACCACAGGGATACGGTGTAGAAAAAAGCAAATTGCCCGACTAAAAGTCGAGGGACACATCCATAGGAATATATCTATAGGAGATAGGGAAGGCTGCATGCTGGGGAAGAAAAACGTTATGACCAGGATGTCCGCTTTATTTGCTGAAGGCGAAGAAAGAACAGGGAAGCTTTCAGAGCACAACGGAGGAGTAAACGTGTGTGTGTGTGTGTGTGTGTGTGTGTGTGTGTGTGTGTGTGTCCTCGTAAATAAACATGAGTCAGAGATTATCCTTGGTCCAGACAGCCAGGCCGCATCTTAAAATATACCAATTTCCTTGTTCCAGGCCCAAGGACAGCAGAGCCTACAAAAAACCCATACCTCAGTGGTTCCTTATTCATGCCATTCTTGAAATATATATATAACCACCATAACCATTTAAATAGCTATCAAGTACTGTTGTGCACCTATAGACAGTGCAGTGAGCATTACGGCCATGTAAATCCTAATATCAGCCTACATTGAGCATATATTAAGGGGTTCATTATTCTGTTAGTTAGCAGTTAATACCTCATTTGAATTTTAACTGGATGACTGTAATGTGACTGTGTTAGGATTTTGGTTATTATTATTATTATTATTATTATTATTATTATTGTTATTATTATTATTAAATACAATTGAGTACGTTTATGATACTATGTGTATCATGAATGTACTTTGTGTGTGCATGTGCATATGTGTGTGTGTGTGTGTGTGTGTGTGCGTGCGCGCATGGATGTGTGTGTCCACCCCAGATCTACAACACCATTCTGCCTACCTAGCAATTTTGTTTCTGTTACAAATCTATAAAATCAATCAAACTGGATTTTATGTGCTGTCCTTGCTCCACGGTTCTGAGGGTGTCTGGTTCAAACTGACTCTCTCACTCACACACACACACACACGCACACGCACACGCACACACACACACACACACACACTCACAGCTTGACTCACTGGTCATTACTGGATGAGACACACACTCTACCTCTCTGTATGGTGGGCTCAGGAAGACACTCTCAAATTACTTTTTCTGCATTTTCAATACCAAAAGCAATTCATCACAACCAATCACCTGTCAGCATGTGACCTCATCACAATCTGGGCCATGGCATGAATAGACATGTTCTGACCTTTGCTTCTTCTTCTGGCCTACAATAGCGAAACTCAGTAACAAATCTTAACATACAACTGTCCTATGCACGAAAAAGGACTCCTTTCGATACAAATGTACTATGCACTGGTTGGTTTTTATATTGCCATGTGGCTAATTCATATGTTATATGTCTGGTCACAGTAGTCTGCAATATAACATTCATCATGCAATCGTTTCCCAGTGAGTTCCACGCATTGTTCATCGAACTTCATATAAAACTACGATAAAGAATAATACAAAAATGTGTGGTGGGTGAGAAAGTCTAAGACGTGCGTCAACGTGCAGAGACTTGGGGCTGACATTCCCCGCTGCTTTTGATTGGCAGTCGAGATGATTCTCCATCCGTCCTCGTCCACCTGCTTTCATTTTCCCTCTTTTTCCCCCGTCATCTCCTCAGGTGTAATAGCCGAAGAATAAGGGATGAAATAAATAAATAACTCACCGCCTGAAGCTAGGAGGACAGACTGCAGATAACGCCATCGAACTCAACGGATGCACGTGTTGGTACTTCACTCCTTCGCCGTTTAAAAAAAGATTTCACAAGCTTGTATGCTAAATATGGATGTTTAATTAAGGTAGGTAGGAAGGTACACACAATAGGGGAAGGGTAGCGTCATATCTGAGCAGTGAGCAGCAGGCAACCAAAACTAACACAGCATGTAATAGTGTCTACTCTCAGACATGAAATGTCTTCACCAAGTGAAGCCAAGTGGCCAACAATGTGCTTCTTATATGTCTTATGTCCTGATAAATGTTTGGCCAGTAAAGGTTTTCGGCCTGTTCTCCAACAATATTAAAACAGAGATCATAAGCCAGGCCAAGGCAAAGATCGTTTTAGGACAACTCAGCCTACAGCGTACAATACTGGGTCTCGTCTTGCAAGGACTGGCTTTTCTCCTGAGTGCAGGACAGTGCACATTAAACCATCTAGAAAGCAGAGTGGTGAGGTCCGTCTTGTGGTTATATAGAGTGCCATGAGATTTAAAGGGGAACACATTCACCCAGAAATAGAGATACCCAGCATGGCGACTTGACAAAAGCATTAATTTAGGCCGGCTGTGGTGTGAGTGCTGCCTTCTTTTTTTTTTTTTTTTTTTTTTTTGGACGACCCAATAAACTGTAGGTCGCGTCCTGTGAGCTTTGACCGGCGCCCTTCACCAAGGTAACGAAAATCAATCTCGTTTTCTTTTTTCTTTTTTTTTTACTCGCGAGTGATTTGTGCCAAGCAGTCCGTCCAAGGCCCGTTAATGTTTATTAGTTTGAGTCTCTGCGGTAAATTGAAGCCAGGTCTTCAATACACGGATGAACACGGGGGGAAAAAAAAACAACATAAATTCAATTCCATCATCTCCCCTTATTTTTTAACGTTTTCTAGAAGGTCGGGAAGGAGATGAACGCGTGAAGTTCACGCCGTTTATGTTCACAAACGTTGACGCTCAACGTCTCTTTATTATTCTCCCTGTAGTTTCTTTTACTCCTCCTTGGCAGTGATCTCTTGCTGGGGGGGGGGGGGGGCGAGAGCACGGAGGACTTTTTGTCCATTGTGCCACCGGCCAAACGGTTATCAATGGGACCCTTCAGTAAGACCCTCACCTTCACTGATTGAAGCGTCGTTTTCCCGCTCTCGACGAGCACACTGAGCCTATTGATGTGCCCCGTGCCACCGTAACTCTGCGCTGCCCTTTTTTTTTTTTTACTGGCCGAGACCTGAAGGCCCCCCGTTGCAATATACAGAGCGAGTATCGGCTTGCCCTGCGCTAAGGGTGACCGGAGAACACGCGCACGCGCATACACGCGTCCACGCAGACACACACACGCACACACACACACACACACACACACACAACCGGGAAAAGGACACAAATAAATTATACAATTTTGGTTATTCGCATATTGCTCTCTCGGTGTGAAATTGTTCAACCGAATGACACACGGGCAGGCGGTGGTTTTAACACCGCATCTTCTCCCAGATAAATACGAGGCTTTGAGGCCATAAGCAGCGCTCACATCTTCAACGCGGTCGTGTACCGGCGCCGACGGAGAGTGCGTTTGAAGGGTCCACCAATCACGGCGACACGCATCCATGAATACCATGCATAAAACGGGCGCCATTAAACTGACTTCAATGTGGATGTTTCTTTGGGTGAGATGAAAAAAAAGGGCCCTTCCTGACGGCATCCTGACATATTGGGGGCAGAGATTGGCTAGAGAGAGAGAGAGAGAGAGAGAGAGAGAGAGAGAGAGAGAGAGAGAGAGAACAAGTGAAAAGAAAAAGAAAATGACAGAGAAAAGGAAGAGGAGGCATGACAGTGAGTAAGCAAGTAAGTGAAGTGAGTGAAAGGTGAAAGGGTGAGAAAGGAGAGATCGAAATATGGGAGGGGGGGGGAAGAGCAGAGAGCCGAAAAGAGAAAAAGGGAGAGGAGGGAGAGATGAAGACTGTGGGGAGAAGGAGCAGGAAGGACGGATAAAGACAGAGAGCATGTACGGCGAGGGTGAGTGAGTAAGGTGAAGAAAGAGAGAGAGAGACAGACACAGAGACAGAGAAAGGAGAGTGTAGTGTATAGTAGGGGAAGTGAAGATGTGCGCTTATAAAAGCTGGGGGGGGGATAGAACCATGTCGCCCCGGCTCCCCGGCCAATTACCGACACACACATTGATTCATCGGGGCGACAGAGTGTGGCGAACACAAGCTCGGGCGAGTCAGTCGCAAACAGTCACCGGACTGAGGCATTAATCTCACAGAGGCGTTGCTGGGACTGCAAAGCTCTGAACCTGCTCTAAACTGATTCAGCATCAATTCACCAGAAATAGAATCTGACTGTTTAGTGTGTGTGTGTGTGTGTGACTGTGTGTGTCTGTGTGTGTAGGTGTGTGTGTGTATGTAAAAACCATTATCAAGCGAGGGGAGGGCAAAGGGGGTGAGGGAGGTTACCTGTAGATCAAAGAACTTGCTGTATCTTCGGTAGACGATGTGGGAGGTGTTGTCGGAGTAGGTGACATTGATGAGATAAACCTGCCGGGAGGGAAAGGAAAAGTAGAGTTCAGTTAGAAGATGCATATTTCCCTCTGTATCTCTGTAAACGTACATGATGTGTGCATGGCACTCATTTTCACACATACTCACTCACACACACACACACACCCTCCCTCGCTGTAATACACACACACACACACACACACACCCTCCCTCGCTGTAATACACACACACACACACACACACAAACACCATCCCTGTTGTAATAATAATAATCATAATTCATTGCATTTATATAGCGCTTTTCAAGACACCCAAAGCGCTTTACATAGTGTGTGTGTGTGTGTGTGGGGGGGGATATGACACCTCATCCGCTTGCACACACACATACATACACACGTACACAGACACACCTAACATGCCACGCATTCAAACACGTACACAGAAAGTCTGACCCCAAATAATGTCTGACCATGAACAATTACTTAATACATGTCATCATCGCACACAAATGCAGACACGCTTCTTCACACATCTCCAAGAACACACACACTAGCTCAGAGACACATCCGACCGTGAAGCAAACTTGGCCTGACGCTTCACGGATGACAACCATCTCTCACACACTCACACCTTTAAAAAAAACACATGCGACATGCTGATCTTCCACATCTCACCCTTGGCTGCAGTGATGCGGCCTTAAGGAGCATGGGAAGACTGAAATGGAGTTGATTGTGTGTGTGTGTGTGTGTGTGTGTGTGTGTTTGTGTGTGTGTGTGGGGGGGGGGGGGGGGGTTTGGATGGTTAGGTATATCAACCTATATCGACAACCTCATGGCAGGGGAGGCCCATAAGACATTATTGAAATCATTTTGGAGGGTTTAATGGTTATTTTAGGGTGCGTTGAACTTGAATTACGTGACAAAATTGAAATTAGCTCCAGGTGTTTGTTTGTTTTTTAACCGCTTTGATAAATAGGTACGAGAGAGTGTTAATCAGGCTTATGATGCACTAAGCCAGCGATGTACTCGAACAACACAACAACGACGATTACTTTCTCCACAACTGAAACGTACAAAAGACACACAAACGGTGCTTCACAAACACAACATAAATGTCTCTCAATCTCAAAGGAACCCCTTACATAATGACGGATGAAACAGCGTTTTCTAACCTGCTGAGGGGTCATGTTGTACAAGTAGACCATTGCAGTTTCACAAAACAAGCGTCGCCTATTTATTTCGCTCCGTCCGTGCAGCTGAGTCTGCTGATTTCACTCAAGACATTGAAACTCTTGGGTTGTGCTTGTAAATTCTGAATGTTTTACTGAAAACACATGATATATTTCCAATACACTTAGCTCATACATCTATAGCACGGATGCGGGATGAACCTGAAGGTTCCCCAACTGCAAGTAGTTCAAGTCAACTGTAGCCACGAGCCAATTGTTTACACCCTCCAACAACATCCTCTAGCCTCCACTCCCTCAGAACAAGAATGACAGCAAATGAAAGGTCGCCGGGTAATGTTAGCAGCGGTAGGAAAGCTCGAAACCAAAGGATGTTGAAGCAAAACCCGGGTGGGGGGGGGGGGTGGGCGACATCTACTGCCTGCTGGTCATGATTGGAGGAACGTCCACTCCCATGGAAACACAGCCTCTGGCGTGGCTAACAGCAGATACTTCTATCTCCGGCCCGAGCCTGATGTGTTCACACTTCAACACGGTGTCACATCAAAGCTCGGCTTGGGCGGCTGATAGATAGCTGACAGTAGACACTGTTCTGCGATGGCGTGCGACGCCGCTGATTGACTCAGCTACAGTGACTGACACCGCGTTTGTCCGTACGCACGGCTCGTTCCTTTACTTTGTCTGAGGTGCGCGCAATCGAATGACTTCTAGAAAGCCTAGCGAGTCGTCGATATTGAATCGAACGCACGCGTCTCACGTCTCGCCGACGAATCCCTGTCCCTGAGTAGCCATCTTTCATTATGAAATTCTGATGAATCCCAGGAGTCGTCATAATCTAAACCGTGCTGTGGGTTGCTTAGCGGTGACACAGACGTTACAAATATTAGGTTGAATTTATATGTCTGTAATCACACGAGCTGTGGTGTTCATAAAGCTTTCATGACTAAAGGCCACCTCATGTGACCATAGAGAGGGGGTGAAAAAAAAAAACACTTGGGCTCCAAAATTAGAGTTGAGGAATTTGTGGCCGAAGTCAAACAATATAGGCCATGAGCAGCAGATGCGTCTGTAGTGGAAACCGCAGTGGAAAACGGCAGCCATCCCCGCTCAGACAAACCACCAAAAATATAAGGCTTAAAAACATGAAGCCCTCCCCGTTCCAGAAATAGACCGTATTCTGCCAAGCACATGCGGTAAATGAATGCAGTCTGGGCTGCCTGCATTTCACTTGACAACATAAAGGGTGGTAGCAGACACCATTGTTCCTCGACTTTTGAAAAGCCGTCTGTTTGATGGGTGACGCTTATAACGCCGTGCGCTGTGGACATGTTGAAGGCGATTGTTCTTTCCAGTGATGCGTGAAAAAGCCCTGTGTGTGTGTAGGTTCTGACTCAGACTCGACTCAGACCCAGCGCTGTCGGAGCTGAAGAGACGAGACAACGTTTGGCGCATTTGGGGACACAAAAATAAAATGACTCATTCAATGTCTGATAGAAAATACGTAATAATCTGTGGTGGTGGGATAGCTGCATAATAACACATAATCAGATGCCACAGAGAGATGAGCTGTTCGGGCTCAAGTGGCAGAAGGCGTGGTCCAATCACCACATCAGCGTTGACGCTTTTCGAAGACTTGTGTTACGAATATTAAAACAGCCAATACAAGTCATTGTCCAATGATTGCTACAAAGTGTGAAATTCGGTCTCTCGTTTTTGAGTGAACCTAAAGACAAAAGGAAAGAGCAATAAGCCAACCATTGGTTTGTCTGATTCATTCCCACGTCTTCCTAAGTTGTCGGGGTTTTGTGGTTGAGAGACTTCCTTCAAAGCGTTAACGACCGGCCTACATCTGGAAACAGGAAAGCTAAAATTGTCGCGGAGGGATTTGGACACAATGAGGTGACAAAAGCATTATTCACTGCCTGTGACTTTATAATAACTGTAAATAATAGCTGTACACGAGAGGCAAATGACATAAGTAATTAATGAGATCCTAGCTTACAATCATCAGTTTAAATGAATACGTAAGGGTTTGCTTCACACAAGGAATGGAAAGGACTATAGGACTGCCTTTTACAGTACATTGTTTGTATATAAGTGTATAACATATTCAAACGCTGTGCTGTATGTTCCATAAATGCCAAGACACGAATAGCTTTACCAATGCATGTCTTGGTATGAATACAACATGCAGCCTATTCAGATATATGTACAGCCTATGTGTACAGGTTTGTCCTTAACTAGTACTTTATTGTACAGACTCAATGACCAGCATTTGAAGAGTCAGATTATTTGCTTGTAAAACAAAGGAGACATGCAGAGGGAGAGATATTGGGGGTGAACTCTAAGTGCCTTTTGATGATTCCTGTGTCCCAGATAGCAAAACAAAAGACCTTGTAGCCAATATCTAACAATTCCCAGGGAAGAGGCGCAACTTGAAAACAAGTCTTACTTGTACACAACAAAAAATAAAAAATCACCCAGTGAAAACATGAGTTCTTGTGACAGGATAAAATTGGACTTCAGATTACTCCATCATGTACTGCTGTGAGACAGATGTGACAGCCTTTATGCGAGCTTGCTTCTGAGTTGTCTGGCTTTCCTTAAGAGTCCTTTACAGCCATGATACATACAAACAACAAGGCCAACTTATGTTTGCCAATTACAAAATACAGCCCAATACAAACGGCAAGCTAAAAGAACAGAATACACAACTCACGGTTTCAGGAGAAAAGCTGGGTCCCAGTTTGCCAGTGTTTCATGTTGAAGGGAATACTAGGCAGCAGACTGCCTACTGGGGAAGGTTGGGGCAAGCCACTAAAAGCAACGAACCCCGCCTAAAAGCGCCCTATATTTAAACCAATCAAATAAACCAGACGTTCTCCGTACAACTCCCACTTCAACATCTTCGCTGCTGTAAAACTGCGAGAAGTTGGACGTTGGACATATTGCCTGGGTCGAGGCCAGCATAGAAATACGATCCTCGGTCTCTCCCCATGTAGTCTTTAATTGCGTCTTTCTAGGAAAAATCATCAAGTCGTTACAAAAAAAGATTTAACGGTTTTTTTTTGTTTTTTTTTGTTTAAGCTGCTAGGCACAAGCCAACTAAAACGGTCACTGGGGCAAAATACTATGCTGGTTTTCATTCACAGCAGCGGCTTTGGCAGTGGGTGTATGGACAGAGAAAGAAAAAAGAAAAAATCTGAATTTGTTATGTCTAACTGCTGCCAAAATAGTGCCCTTTATAGCTCATAGATCAAACCAACAACACACTTTTTGTCTAAATGTGTCCGCTTCCGATTTACCAAAAGGCCAACATCTTGTCCTGGGGGTGTGAGTGGGCATGGGTCAGTCTTCGGACTGCGAAAGGTCCTTTACTTGGCAGTGGGAGTGGGTGGGGGGGGAGGGAGGGAGGAAAAAGTTGATTTCCCCTTTGTATCCACTTGCACCCCCCCCCACACCGGGTGGCAATGACCTGTACAGTTACACTCGCCCTATTGTTCTTACAATTGAACTACAAAAAAATCGGCCTATTACTTTTGCCAATTGCGAGTATTCATCTATCCTTTGCTGACATGGCGCAGGCATATAGCGCCAGGAAGCAATAACGCTGCCCAGAGGAGCCTGCCACAACAATAGTATAGCAACAAAGAAGAACCGACTACTTTGTGTCCCTTTTTCTCATCAGTGAGTTGCAGTGCAGAGCGGGAGGCATGCAGCCAACAGGTGCTGTGCAATGTGCCAGACATACATCGTCATTGTCATTCTGAACACATCAAGTTATATATATGTTGATATAAACACACACACACACGCACACACACACACGCACGCAATTGTCACCAGCAAAGGTGACACAAGCTGCGCCTGAAATCGCTATCGATTAGCATCCTAGTTTGGGTGTCGCGTATCTTCGCCTGGTGTCGCAGGTTTTTGAATTTAATGCTGCATACATTTTAGGGCTCCGGAATTTCCCATGGTGCACCGTGGTTCAGTGAACACAAACCCGTGGCCAACAGAAAGGTGGCGTTAACCTTGACGCTTTTTTTGCAAAATAAGTAACCCGAGAGAATAAGAACGGCAGCAACGACGCCGCGTGTTTCCTCGCCGAGCCGAGCGTGTATTTAGCATACCATTTGGCATCGTCGATACGCATAGATGTTTTAATGGCGGATTACGTTTATTTGTCATGTCAGACACAGCAGCGACAGTCACGGCGATTAGAGTGGGGTGGCACGCACCAAGACAGAAATAAGCTACGCTACGCTAACTCTCTCTCTCTGCGAAGGGACGGAGAGAGATCCAGTAGTTTTAACACTTGGCCAAACAAAGGCCAGGCGAAAATAAACAGCACTAAAACAGGCTCCCCAAGCGGTCGGTGCCAGTAAAAAAAGGGGGGGGGGGGGGGGGGGTGACCACAACAGGGACACAGGCACCCCTTTCACCAAGATATCGCGCCGTGTTTGATGGCCCAATAAATAGCTTGGCGTTGGGAACCGCTCTCTCTGTTGTCGGGCTATTTATTAGCAACAAATAGCAAACGGTCTAGTCTTTAGTCGTCGAACGTAAGGCGCTGGGCTCTCTCTGGAGAGGATTCAATGCTATTGGGCCGGCTACCGGTCGGAGTTACAACAGAATCTAGAAAATAAATGTGTCTGGTTTCAAACTGTTTGTTTCTCCCCCACCACCACCACCACCACCTCGCAATACAGCCCATTTAAAAAACACACACACACACACACACACACACAAACACACCCACACATAAAACTAAGGAAAACTTTACTGCAGTGTGTGTGTGTGTGTGTGTGTGTGTGTGTGTGTGTGTGTGTGTGTGTGTGTGTGTGTGTGTGCATGTGTGCGTGTGTGCGCGTGAGTGTGCGTGAATGTGTGTATGCGCATGTGTGCGCATGTGTGCGCACGTGTGCGTGTGAATGTGTGTGGTGTGCATCCGTGTGTGCGTGAGCGCGTGCGTGTACATACATCCGTGAGAGAGTGTGCATAATGAATCTCTGCGGCTGGGCTTGCTGTCCCCACGGACCAACAAGCCTGTCCTTGCCTCAAGACTCTGGGACTCATAACCGCATCTTATGGGATAGGCATTTCAAGCCGGTTTCACAAACAGCACAAACGGGATATATTACAGCTGACATCACAGCTGTTCTCAGTGTCCTCTTCCCATCTCTCTCTCTCCTTACACCCGTCGCTAACTTTCCCCTCTTTTTTTCTTATCTCTCTCTCTCTCTCTCTCTCTCTTTTTTTCCCCTCTTCCCGCTACTCTTTCTCTCGCTCGCCCCCACTCACCCCATTATTTATATTTCTGGTTTCTTTTCACAGTGGCCAGCCTGCTCTCATGAGACGGGGTAGCCAGGGAAACTAGGCCAGGGGCTGGCCCAGCCAGAGAGGAGGAGAACAGCCCCAAAACACAGCACAGTACCGCCAGCCCAGCTCTGGTTCACTAAGCTCCCATTACAAGACAGCAGGCTCTGTAAGATAGGGCTGGACAATAAAGCATTACATTGTCACAACATATAGACTATTCATCTTATTTTTCCGTCGCTAAACGGTCTAAAAAGGACCAGAGAAACAACAAAATTGCTATATTATGTTATTGAATTTTCTCACTTTGTCAACACACACTACCGACTTAGGATACCAACTACGATGTTTATTTTTGTAACGCACGTTATTATATTAGATATTTTAGGACAATTATGGTTTCAGTCGCTCTTTCAAAAATGTGTTTGAATATAACCGTGACGTCCAGTCGTTTTTTGGAGCCTCATGACTACCTCCCATTCATGCAGGCTAGTGATAGTGGGTTGAAGGTATGTGTGTATGTGTTATCTAATGTGCATTGTATGCGTCTGTCCGTCTCTCTCTCTCTCTCTCTCTCTCTCTCTCTCTCTCTCTCTCTCTCTCTCTCTCACACACACACACACACACACACAGAATGGAGAAATTGGGAGAATGAGCTTTTAGTTTATTTCAGCTATACTTCATCTAATAATACCAGTATACTACCACATTGGGCCCCATTGTAAACAAGAGGCGTGTGTGTGTGTGTGTTTGTTTGCATTATAAGGACCAAGTAATCCCACTGTATGCTGTGTGGTTTACACATCATCACGAGGCTGGACCATGATTGTGTCGTCTTCACGCGAGTCGTTTATTATGGTAGTTTATGAATGATGAATCCCCCCCCCCCCCCAGAGGCACGGCGTGCTGCGGATGCCGTGGAGAGACCCCCACCTACAGCAAGCTGGGTATCGACGAAACATGACAACTAAACGAAACGCTTCATGAACATGAGCATCATCAACCGAGGCTCAAATGTGTTCATTGCAGTGTGCCCGCTAGCCTCGTGCCATGCAATATCAACTGCATACAAATAGCATGACATGAAACCCACCTCAGAATGAGTCTTGCCATCTGATTTTGTATTTTGGAGTGTGCATTATTGAGCATGGAAAACCTTTCAGTTTTATTTTGCAGGACATTTTAAATGACATGTCCTGGGACCCTTGACAGATACAGCAGAAGGCAGCTTCAGCAGCACAAAACATTTGCTTCTCATCAGAAAAAAAACCATGACAATGCCATTGTCATCATATAAGTGTGTGTGTGTGTGTGTGTGTGTGTGTGTGTGTGTGTGTGTGTGTGTGTGTGTGTGTGTGTGTGTGTGTGTGTGTGTGTTGTCGTCAGGCAACAGACCCAATTGTCAGGCAGTATTCCCCATAGAAACTCAACGACAGGCAATGGCATACAGATGATGTCCATGTCCATGTGTGCTGACTGGACCTGAACAGGCTCAGTGGTCATTAAACACAGCTTCTCCCAAAAAAGCACAAGATATGTTTTTAAAGATTCAATGATTCATTCGATCTGATTGCATCGCTGACATTGTGTGTGTGTGTGTGTATCACATAGCGGAGGGTTTAAAAAAAATAAAAATCGTTTTTGCATCACCGCAAGGAAACAAACAGCTTTCGCCTGGAACCGGGGAAGGGAAGATAAGGTAGGTATGTAGGATAGATAGATAGGCAGGTAGGTAGGGTAGATAGGTAGGTAGGGTAGGTAGGGAAGGACACATGGGTGAAGATGAGGAAGGCAACTCACGTAGTGTTTGGATGGATTGCGCCTCTTCTCCACGTCCACGACTTTCACGTCCAGCACTGTCCGAAACTGCATCTTGACTCTGCGCAGACTATGCATAGAAAAAAAATTACAAAAAAAATAAAATAAATAAAATATGTTTAAAAAAAAAAAACCGTCGGATGGTGGTCTTCAAAACTGCAGCACTGGGGAGGGGACACCTCGTCCGGCCAAAAAAAATAAACACCGTATCAAGGGAGAGAGAGAGAGAGAGAGAAAAAAAAAACACACACACACACACACACACAAGCAAGACACCCCCCCTCCCCTTGCCCAACATGTGATATCAGCGACTCTGATCAGGTCATCGTCGTCGACGCTATTTCCGATATTTCGAAAGTTATCGGCAGGATATCACTTCCATCGCATCGGTGCGCGCGCGCCACCCACAAAAAAATCAAGATCGCACGTCTCTTGTATCGCCCAATATCGCCCGCCCCCCCACCACCACCATCAGCACCAACACCACCACCCCTCAGGACGGGTGTCACGGTGTCCACGGACGAGCAGATGGAGGCGGTCCAAAGCTTTGAGTCAAAAAAGTCGTGTATGTCTCCCCCATCGTCGTCGTCGTGTCTCTCTCTCTCTCTCTCTCTCTCTCTCTCTCTCTCTCTCTCTCTCTCTCTCTCTCTCTCTCTCTCTCTCCCCCACCCTTGTTTGGTTGTCGGTGTCGGTTGGCCACGCGGTCTATAACGGAGGCGGCATCGTGGCGGTGGAGGTGGAAACGGCGTCTATGGGAGATGTGTGTGTGTGAGATGTGTGTGTGTGTGGGGGGGGGGGAGGTGTGTGTGTGTGTGGGGGGGGGGGGGTCGTGTGGGATGGCCTACACATAAGGCGCCCCCCCCCCCCCACAAGGGCCGGTGAACTGGGTGAAAATCTCCAAGTACAAGTTGGTTTTGCTTGCTCATATAAAACCATAGACCAACAAATGGTGTCGCTGGGTGGCGACGTTTTTGGGGCAGGTTTAATTTCACAAACAACAAGCGAAAGAGTAGCCTAACCAATGATCACATACTTACATGCATATCAATAGACTGCATGCATCGGCTGCATGATGCATGATTTGCTGCAGAAATTGCCTCAGTGGGTGCAGTGGAAGATAGATAGCCTTACAGATGCTTCGCAGGCAGCAAAATCGGCTGCACTGCCCCTACGAACTGAGGGCCAATTAGACCCAACACCGCCCCCCTCTGGACACTTAGACACGTGCACCCAGGTAGGACAAGTAGGCCTAGGCAATAATATAGCTTTAAATAATGTTAACATTAACATTTAGCATTAACATTACTTTACAGTAGTAATCATGCACCTCCTGGATGGAAAGGCGTCCATCTATTCATAATGGTCTACATAGGCTGTAGCCCGATGAGCAGTAGGCCTGTTTGATTGCTACATGTCCCATTTATAATTTTATGAAAACACACATGCAACAACACTATTCCTGTGACAGGGTGAACCGCAGTGGACTGAATGCAGCTCGGGAGAAAGTGGGCTGACCAGTGCCCAAGGTAAACCTGCAATGCATCCCTCAGATCTGGACCTGGCCAGCAGGTGGCGACAGAGGGCTGCTGGACAGAGGGTGGACTGCCTCCAGCCAGAATAGCCCTATGATGACATCAATATGCAATGATGTCCTCAAGTTGATGGGATTCATAGGATTCGTGGATCAGGTTAGCTGAAGCAGAAGTAGACCATGGTGGTGGTAGTAGTAGTAGGCTACTAATGGTAGGCTATTTGTATATTTTATTCAAGTGCAATCTCCTCGGATAGTAGGCCTACTTTAGTCAAATGTCAACACGTTCTTCCTATACAGAAATAAGAAATAACAAATGTCGTACTGCACTTCTCACTCCTGGTTGTACAGTTGACAGTTGAGAATATGTTGTGCAAGAATTTGTGACATGGCGGGTCTCCAAACCACGACTCACTGCCTCCAACTGTCAGGGCAAACGCTTGTGTCTGCAATGTGTATTTTGCGTTAGATAACTTTCCATTCAGAATAATACCTATATGAATTAATTACAGTGTAGAGGTATGAAGGGTCTTGCTCCAGGATGCCTACAGGTACCGAACCCAGTACCTGTAGTTAATTTACACTAGCCACTGTAATACCAGCATAGTGGGACTGCTGGAGCCCACATAACTATGAAAGTAACATCGGCAATAAATGTTAAATAATAAAGATTTAATTTCAACATTATGTAATATATTACACACACACACACACACACACACACACTTTGTTTTGAATAAAACATTACTATACAATACTATCCACTGACTTAGCTAAACATGGTATAATGGCTGTTGCTGGTGCTAATGATGTCGCTGTTGCACTCCAGTGTTTTCAGGACGAGCTGCAGGGCTTCTTTGCTGATGTTGGGGCTGTATCGCTGCCTCACCGCGGACAGAATGTGAAGGACGTGGCAGCCCTTCTCTGCATCTAGGAGCACAGGACAACACCAGCCATTATATGACAGGTAATTCCCACCAATCAATCCGATTGGTCAACTAGACATTTAGACTGTGCTCAAATCAGCATGACAGCACACGTAAATATTACTTCGCCATTGATTAGAACCATACATATTTCCATGGAAACATTGAAACTGCCACTATAGGACATGTAGACATTTTATTTTATTTATAGAAAAATTATTTTAGTTACAAGATTGAACTAGCAAGGCAATTTTGTGTTTATATGTGTGGTATTTATTCAGTTTGGCAAAGTCCACAATCTCTAGAAAGCATTACCTCAAGTTGGCTGGCTGACTCAACAGGGACTAGAAAGCTTCTCTGTTGCTAGGTTGTTACTAAGGGTTGGCCTACTTGCTAGAGTAGTAAACTAGGTCTCATTACGTAGGAGTCTCCAGTAATGCTTATGGAACTTGGTCCTGACCGCGTCATTGTCGGGCCAACAATGACGGTAAACACACCCTCGAGTGTAA
The DNA here is from genome assembly GCA_030340625.1 of Merluccius polli. NCBI lineage: Eukaryota > Metazoa > Chordata > Actinopteri > Gadiformes > Merlucciidae > Merluccius > Merluccius polli. The sequence goes on from JAOPHQ010005136.1 coordinate 102,921, forward strand.
TATTGTTTAAATCATCAATGGACCACCGTCACATCCTCTGATCAAAATACAGCCCTCTCAGAAACTAATTAACTGCAACATGACGTCCTGCCCTACTTTCAAGAACAGTCTCAATGAGTCATAGAATCCTAAAAAAAAGGTGGTAAATTCTTGGAAATTGAATCTCACAATGACACAGTTGGTGTAATGTATTTCTTGCCTCGTCTCCCCACAGGTAGGTGGGAGGGTATTCTTATTTTCCCTTTTGTGTTTCTCTCCAATGCATCTCATAAAGAAATGGACTCAAATATATATTTTGGTAAGGAATGTTACATAGCACACGGTCACATATATTCGCAGAAATAAAAAACAACAACAATCCATTAATATTGACTAAAATGAAATAATGTAATACAATAGTACTTGATTAACAGTGTGAATAACTTTGCCTCACATTTCTCTCTCTTGGAGTCCTCCCTGATAGTGTCTTTGACCGCAATGAGAAGGTCTTTGTCCTGTTCAGTCACCTAACAGAGAGGGGGGAAAAAAGCATTGTACATGGGTTGTTCATAATGGACCTTGATGCACAATATCGGACAGGTTAAACATGCATCCATTTCTGGAGCTCTATAGTGCGTTCCTACATGGTAAAGCTCGTCCTCGGACTTGACCTTGCGGTACACAGCACCCTCGTCCTGCAGCACCTGCAGGCTCTCCTTGAGGAGCTGGCGGAGCTGCTGGCCTGTGGAGGGACCCGCCACGCTCGCCTGGTCGGAGAGCTGGAGTTCACAGCCCAGAGGCAATGAGAGACATTGAAGACGCAGCCGTGGAAGAGTTCATAAAGCACATTTGACATTTTTTGTTGACAAGTATTTGGTAGCCAACTGTTAAATTCACATCATGGGGAACATAATACATGTTGCAGCATTGGTGTGTATATGGGGCAGATGTTTGTAGGGTATGCAAGTCCCAGCCGCAAAAGGTTCTGGGTTCAAACCTCACTCTATGCAGTCTACCTGGAGGCACCCTTGAGCAAGATGCCTTACATACCTGCTCATTAATGACATGTATTATAAAAACACATTCACTGTAGGTTGCTTTGGCATCTGCTGCTGAATGACTAAATAGTAAAGAGTTTGTCATTGATCTGTATCCAATTCCATTAAAATGGTAAAAATCTCTCTATATATTTTTTAATAGTACCTGGTCCTCTGGTTTTGTTTGGGCTTGACTGCAGACCAGAGGCTGCAAAAGGTCTAGGACATCATACGGTCTGAACTTTGTTACCGTCTTCTTCTTCAGGAAATCCTTCAAGATATGCGTTGCCCTGGTAACGCGGCCAACAGTAGGGCCACTGTAAAAACAAACATCATCTGTGTTATTCCAAAGATGTCTTATAGTCAAATAACTATTTCATCATGTATTAGTGAAGTCATTGTTTCAAGGCCAGTAATGTGATTGTGTGCTGTGTCTACCTGGTTGTGTTAGCTTGTAACTGGAATGGTTTATCATAGCACTTTCGGTAGAGCTCAGGAACCTCCAACATCCAGGCTATCTGCTCAGCCATCACCGGGTCATTCACTTTATCTGCGCACGCGCGCGCGCGCGCGCGCACACACACACACACACACACACACACACACACACACACACACACATTTCGTCACTGCATTTTTCATTGAAAACTGTCATAACAGACAAATCATTGTACGATCTAACCGATTAGGTGATATATAATAATTTAAAGTCTTAACTCTATTCGTCTACGACCAACAGTTGGGGGGTTATTTATTCCTCCACACCAGACGTGATGATGGCACGTTACTTACAGAAGGTGGAGGCCATGATCTCCCTCTGCTGCCGGGAGGTCTTCACCGGCCCCCGGACCCTCAGCGTGTCCCCGATCTCCAGCTGGGACCGTTTCCTCTGAGCCTCTCTGAGCTTCTTCAGCTCGGCCAAGGGGTCGAAGCATCCTGTCTCGGGCTGCTCCGACGCCCTGGGTACCACTAGACATGACCCGGGATTCAAAAACACCAACGATCAAAAAAAGCTCTCATTTAAAACCATGAAATAAAAATGCCGGTCTGGTTTGTAAACATTCTTGATTTACATAAATGAGTGCAGGGGGGTATACTACGAAGCTCGCTGAACATATCCAGGCTTTATTGGGAAAACCTCGACTGCTAAATACGAAACTCGCGATCAGAGTTAAACGGTTCCACGAAGCTCACTTAAAGTAAATTTGTCAAGCCAGGTTTTCCGCTTTAGGTTCAATGCGCGTTCACATAAAAAGGGCGTAACCCAACGTCATTCACCTTGACGCAATGGATCCGACGGAGCGAACACGGGCTGTATGTCACTCAGGAGGAGCAAGTAGTGATTATGAACTCATACGAGGAGTTTAAAAAGCAAATAACGGCAAGGGGCGATACCGTTGCCCATAATAAGGCTAGGGAGGCGTGCTGGCAAAAAATAGCAGATTCTGTGAATGCGTAAGAATTGTTCACCATTAATCCCAATAGAGTGCATATGATTGCAAAATGCAAAAGCAACCTCCAACTTGCTTTATTGTGTAATTTAGGGAATTCCTTTCAAATACATCCTATATGTAAGAACAGTGGCGGACCTAGCAATTTGGGGGCCTAAGGCGAACATAGCATAGGTCATTAACCCCCGGGGCCCCTGGACACTGGGGGGGGGGGGGGGGGTGCTGTGCGATTCTTGACGGCGATTTGGGGGGGGGGGGGGGGGGGGGGGGGGGCTGCGCGATTATTGACGGCCGGGGGGGGGGGGGGGGGGGGGGGGGTAGGGGGGTGCTGCTGCTGCGCGATTGTTGACGGGGGGGGAGGGGCTGCTGCGCAGTAGTTGACGGGGCGGGGGGGGGGGGGGGGGGGGGGGGGGGTGCTGCACGATTGTTGACACGGGGGGGGGGGGGGGGGGAACGCCAGCGGCCGGGGTTCATATTGCCTGTCCATCATCTTGCCTTTTACCCTCATCTAGATTACCAAACTGGATAATTCCATAACATTAATGAATAAGTATTCCATATGACATAAGACATATTAAACTACACAAAAAGGGAATCGAATCCCAGCACGCAGAACCTCCAGACTGACGCGCTACCGCCACTCTACCGCTCATTCACGTGTACAGGTGTTTTCTTTCACCTACAAGTTGATAACTTGCAACTTGACAGTTTGTGTTGGCAAAAAGTTGGGAAACACCACAAACATATTTAGCAGTGTATTTAGGGCAGCTACAACCTCACGTATTGCAAGGCACCTTTTTGCTTATATTTTCGGCGTCACCAACTGTATATGCAAATATGTACCCGTGGCAACAAATCGCAGTGAAACACAGACACACTGCGCACGGCTTCTTTTTGTAGCATTGCCTACATAAGGTCCAACAAGGACGATCAAATAGCGAATACACTCTGATGAGAACCTGTATCTCTCATACAGAATATCCTCTGATGAGAACCTGTATCTCTCATACAGAATATCCTCTGATGAGAACCTGTATCTCTCATACAGAATATCCTCTGATGAGAACCTGTATCTCTCATAAAGAATATCCTCTGATGAGAACCTGTATCTCTCATACAGAATACCCTCTGATGAGAACCTGTATCTCTCATAAATACCCTCTGATGAGAACCTGTATCTCTCATAAAGGGATCGGATCTGTCCCGAAAGCGGCGCTCAGCTTTAAGTAGCCGATCTAATCGGAAAGTCTCAGCTGAAAACCTCCTCCCGACCAGGTTTGGTTGCCAGCATAAGTTACCATGGTGATATAGCGACGCTAAAAGAGAGCGACTTTCGTAGGACAGCTAACCCAGGCTTTGAGCGCAGCATACCTCGCTAACCCACTAATCGAGCTTCGTAGTATACCCCCCCCCCCCCCCCCCAGGTCTTTAATAATTGCATGTTAGGATATAGTTACCAGGATCATCACTCTCTTTCCACTTCTCATTTTTCCAGCACAAACAATTTATAACACCAGTACCATCATCCACTGTGGAGGGAAGAAAAGGTATTTAGCACATGTTAACTACTATTAAACACCATAATATCTTTACGGGGTATTACCACAATCTGTTACTATTCAGGTGTTCACTCCCTATTATTGCCATGATAACATTGATGAGGTTTTACTAACTTGGTGCCTAAGCAAATCTGAATTTGACCACTGACATGAAGTGACATATTCGCCTAGTGTTTCCCTAGTAGTAACGTCCAGATTGATGGCAGCTACGTTACCTCCATAACAGAAGAAGTCCTCTCTCTCTCTCTTGTAGACCACTGTACCAAGCACATCCACTTTGTAGATTGGATGAGAATTGTACAAGTAAATACCTGTGTGTGGTTTTAAAGGAAAATGGCATTGTTATTGTTGTTATCATCAGTCGTCGCCAAGAATCACTCATATGGGCCAATCATTTGATGAAGGTACCTACCTGGCACCTGACAAGACTCTTGGATTTGAAGGAGGTCTTTGACGTAAAGCCTGGCAAATGCAGAAAAAACCGGGTCCAAGCCCCACAGGACGGACGGAGGCTCGTCTCCCTGGTCCATCCTCCTAATCACATCGTGCATGCGTTGATTTATTGAGGAGGTTATGAAGCATTGTTGTTGTTGTTGTCAGACCGCTCTGGGTTTCGAAACGGGAGCCGGCTGTGATTCACTTCCGGTCACGTGACGCGTCACACATTTCCCCTCGCTGTCGAAAATTATTTAATATGTAAATTAACAACGGCATTTATTTAAATCGAACTGTTGAAATATTTACACATTATATACGGGTAATATATATAAAAAATATATAGTAATTGTATAATAATGTTGTGTAAGTATGTTGTGTTTTGTGGTACGTGCGTGCGCGTTCTTAGAAAAAAAATGCGTGCATCATGGGAAATGTAGTTTTAAAGAGACAAAGAAACGTGTGCCTCGCTATTGTCCACACGTAATATTTTCGGGACGTCGTGTTAAGTCCCCGTAAACGTGGACGTCTGTGGACGTTTCCCCCCCACACACGTGTCTCGAGGCAGGCCAAAAGTTGCGCGTCCACATCCATATAACAAAAAAAAACACGCGAGCTTCGCGCGCCCGTCACCTCCGAGCGCGTCTCGTGAACGCGCGCCGACACTTAAATCCGCTAGATTAGCGGACCTCGCGCCTCGTCCACCCGCACGGACGTCTTGCTGCGTTTTGGTTTTTTCTCCCCCCCACCCCACCATCACCACCATTACCCCCATCACCATCACCGTTACCACCACCTCTCCTTGAAGGACACACCGTTTTGGACGGGAAAACGTTGCGTGTTTATTGACCCACCGGATGGACCCCGGTAAACCGTTTTATCGTTTCGTTGTTGTTGGTTGTTGTTGTTTTTTTTTGGGGGGGGGCGGTTGACGACAAAGGAGGACCGAAACATAAAAGCTAAAATGGGAGTCGAGTGGGGAGCAACGGAGGGACTTGTTGTGTTGGATAACTTGGACAACTACGTGAGATGATGGTGATGTCGTCGTCTTTTAGAAAAACGGTAAAACCTTTTCTTTAGTGGCCGTTAACGTAAGGGACGCGACCGTTGGTTGTTGTGCGCGTGAAGTCCGGCGGCTACGTCGCTTTTTCGCCAGTGAGCCGCGAGACCCGGTCCACGCGAGACCCGGACCAGGAGACACGACCCACTCCCCACTGCAGACCCTTCCCCACGGTGCAGTCACGCGGTTGAAGGGAGAGGGAGGGGGAGAGACAGAGAGAGAGGGGGGGGGCATCGTGTAAAGTTTTACATCAGACAGAGACAGACAGACAGGAGCCACCATCATCATGTCTTTCTTCAACTTCCGAAAGATATTTAAGCTGGGCGCCGAGAAGAAGAAGAAGCAGTATGAACACGTCCACAGGGACGAGGACCCCGAGGAGATCTGGGAGATGATCGGCGAGCTGGGAGACGGGGCCTTTGGGAAGGTGTACAAGGTGGGTTGGGTCCAGTTCACTGGTGCTGCTGCTGCTGTTGTTGTTGTTGCAAAATGCCAATGTCCACATGTCATCTTCACACACAGGTTGCTGCGTTATTAACATGGTGTCATCAGCTCACTGCAAGATGCACATCCCAGCCCCACTCCCTTTCACACTGGTTATTGCATTGACCACCCCCCCCCCCCCTTTCCATCCATCAACATCATGACATTTACAATTAACTGTGACACATGGCGACTAAACGATAGACCAGCAGCAGTGATTATCTCAGTATGCATGCCACACATAGGCTATACTTGAACACAATGTGGAGAACAACAACAGGTTTTAGGGTTAGATGAGGTTACATCAACCCCCCCCCCCCCCTCGCCCCAATGCATTGTATACTCAGATGATCTGCTGTAATAATATACTCAGATGATAGTATATTATAATAATATACTTGGATGATCCATTGTAATTATTCAGCCACCATCCCATACCATACTCTTGGTCGTCATTTAATTTTCGTTTCAGTTGCAGTCACCAGATATTGTAGCCGAAGCGTTTCGTTTAGTTTTTTCGCCCCCCTTTAAGCCTAATCCTCATCCACAATGATTGAGTCACAAGTTGCCTATTACCGAGTGTCTGACATTCCTGTCCCCCAGCAGAGTTTATACTTGGGGGGGAATGTGACCACTACGCCTAAAAAACAAGGAAACACACTCTGTCCACATCTATTACTGTCTTTATTTCCAGTTCTCTCCAACTGGCAGTGGAAACTCCCAGGCAAACGTGAAGGATATTTGTGAATAGAAAATTACAACGTGTAGTACATTTGTCTGGGATTTGGTCCATTCACCATCCCAGTAATATGCTGCTTCTCCCTGGATGAGTCACTCCTCCTGGGCAGACTCTGTGGTCCACATTGGATGGAAATGGAAAAACCTATGTGTATTTACTTCTCGGGATTAGTCGCTATGGGGTCATTTTTAAACACTAGACACTAGTATTGACCCTGGTAACTAGGAAGTAGCTGTGTGGCCCATATATCCACAGTGACTCCGTCAAGCACTTCCTGCTCTCTGAGCCAAAACCAACAGGAGAAAGGGCTTCAAGGGATACTGGTTATCTGTGCCAATTTCTTTAAGCCTATCGCACTACTGTGATGCCGATGCCCACTGTGGTGGGTATCCTGTTTTGTAACCGGCGCAGTCAGCTAAATGTTGCTCATAACATGGCCCAGTTATACTGTGTTTCTGTGTCTAGGCCCAAAACAAACAGACGGGTGTCTTGGCTGCAGCCAAAGTCATAGACACCAAGACCGAGGAAGAGCTGGAGGACTACATGGTGGAGATTGAGATCCTGGCGTCTTGTGACCACCACAACATTGTCAAGCTGCTCGATGCTTTCTACTATGACGGCAAACTTTGGGTAAGTAGGTGTCTCTCCTCCTTGTTAAGGCGGGTGTTTTGTGGCAAAGGCACAGTTTACAGTTGCTATATTGGACCTGGTGCCTCTGCAATATCACATCTAAATCCACCTTATCATCGTTATTAGTCATAAATGGTAAACACTAAACTTTAAAATGTGTTGTTTATATCCAAAATGATTTCCAGGAATGTACGTTTTGAGAGGAAGTTGTGTGTACTGTCTGTGGATGGCATACAGCGTTTCCCTAAAGCCTTCTCTATTAGATTGGAAGCATTTGCATTGCAAAGTGTGATGTGCTGTGTCTTAATGCCATTGTGTCTATGGAAATTACGAGCCGTGATACTGAACACTGTCGTCTGGTGTTGCTCCAGTATATCCCTAATTTGGCGAACCATTACACGATCTGTCAGTCTGATAGTCACTCAGGTTGTCAATAGTGGATAGCTGCATCTCGGGACACAACCCCCTAGAGGAAACGGACATCACTTCACCCCCTGGATGAGCATGGAGATTCGCATCACGTTTTGGTATCATTTGCAAATGTAATAAAAGTATACCGGTCCAATCCAAAATGTTCATATTTTTTATGTATTGCCAGAACAGACAATTTTCAGGCTGTATCAGCAGAAATACTCCAGTGCGTGAGCACTTTAAAAAAGTGAAGGCTTGAGTATTTACATGAATGCTGCCTTGTCTTTTTGATGTCATCGTGGCATGTGATCCAGCCCCTTGGAGATATAAGCCCTACATTTAAACAATAGCTTGTGCTTTGTCAAAACAAATGGGTTCATGCTATTTATACAACAACGGATCTGTGTCCTTTCCTATTAGACACAGATAGGATATCCGTGTTCAGTTTAAAGCCAAGCAAAGGCCACACGCAAAATACAGATAATACTACAAATGATATTTTTAGTTCATACGACGACACACGTTTCACGTGGAAGAAACAAAATGACAGAACGTCGTGAAGACATACAATAATGTCAAACGTATATCTTTAGACCTTACCCCCCCCCCCCCCCCAGGAACGTGGGCAGGCGATGGAGAGTTGGGCTCTGTGGCTCCAGGGAATAGCAGCATAGCCCTAACAGTGTAGCGTAGCACGACCCCGCTCCATTATAAGCTGCAGCCTGGTGATTACGTGGGTATCTTATTACGGAGCCGCTTAGAGGGCCAATCGGTGTCCCACGGATAGTGGCCACAGTCCGATGAAAGAAGTGTGTGTGTGTGTGTGTGTGTGTGTGTGTGTGTGTGTGTGTGTGTGTGTGTGTGTGTGTGTGTGTGTGTGTGTGTGTGTGTGTGTGTGTGTGTGTGTGTGTGTGTGTGTGTGTGTGTGTGTGTGCGCGTGTGTGGGGCGGGGGGAGACTACTGTTCCTGAAGATAAAAGACTTTGTTACACGCAATGAGTGAAGGGTTGGGGGTAGCGGGGCCTGCATGATGTCATTGGTCTGCAGAGCTACTACTTTTGCAGGGTAGTGTTTAGTTCCACAGTGGCCATTTGAAATTATCTCCATCTTTGCCCTCGTCTGACACAGCTCAGCGCTTTGCCAAATAATCACATGGAGAATCTGAAATCTCCTCTTTCGTAAGCGCATGACCAGATTTGATCAGAGTGTGTCTTTTCAAACCACTCTTTTCAAGCAAACGGGGTGGAGGGGGGGTGGTGGTGGAGGAGAGAAGCCAGCCACAGCCCTTGTCTAGAGTTCCCCTCTGCTTTCCACTGCTGTTAGACGCCACAGTGGGGGCCATTGTATGGACGCAGAGGCACCAAGACAAACAGTAGGCCCACAGAAGAAACAGCCTTAGAAGGCCCTGTGTGTTGAACAGACAAGACTTTAGACTGGAGGCATTCAGTATGGTATGCAAGGGCTGTTTTGTTTTTTGTTTTTTAGAGCAAGTGGATCAATCATGAATTGGTACATTGGATCATTAAAAGAAAAAAGCCTTGCCAAATGTCTATTTCTTCAGGAATGGTAGCCTAACGTGGTTTTCATTCCTACATCTGAGGTGTTATAAATGGCTAGACATATGTGATATTTGCTAAGCAGCATTTTGGCAACACAAACAGAATGGCATCCTTAGAAATGGATAATCTATTGCTGCTTCTACAGTGACTGCATTGTGATGACCCTGATGAGCTGCAGTGTACACAGGAAGACTAATCCTGATTGGAAACGGGGCTAAAGTTTGAACCCCTGCGACGCTATCTTGCTTACCACAGTATGAAATCGTTCCCACGCTGCAGCTCCAATCAGGCCAATCCTCTTAAATGCATGCTTATATCGAAAGCCCCTCAAGCCCCTTGCCAGGCTCAGTGTTGTATTCACTTAGTTTGGATGGAGATGGGCAATCCCCACTTCCCAGTGACAGCTAATCAAGGGTTTTGGATACGAGATGAGGCCAAGTCTCTTTTTAAGGGGTTTCTGTCTGTTTACAATGCATGCAGCAGAAAGTTGCCCATACATTATCCCTGTTTACTTTTCAAGCACACCTGCTCTGTGTGTATGCAAACACCAATTGTCTTCACTGCTTTCAGATACTCATTGAGTTTTGCGGAGGAGGAGCCGTGGATGCTGTCATGCTGGGTGAGTCAGTTGTTTTTGTTTGTGCTTTTGCATACACTTTTACATTCAAAATCATCTTGTCCAATGTGTGCCAACAAAAACCGCTCAATTTGTCATCTCCATGAGGTATCGTGTATGTGTACATGTAGACACTGTACGTATGCAGACAATGTTGCAATGCTAAGTGAGTTCCTGTGTGATCCCCGGGCTACCTGCAGAGCTGGAGAGGCCCCTGACAGAGCCCCAGATCAGGGTAGTGTGTAGACAGACCCTCGAGGCCCTCCTCTACCTTCACAACAACAAGATCATCCACAGAGACCTGAAGGCCGGCAACATCCTCGTCAGTCTGCACGGGGATGTCAAGCTGGGTGAGTTGAATGCAGCTTGACACCAACCAGAAACATGCTGTTCACCACTCTGTAAACGGGCAGCAGTCATTGAAATGGTGTATTTATGTGCTCCAACAGTAGGAGAGCTTCTGATTTCCTCTTGTTACTGCTTTTGCTTTCTTCTGAAAAGTTTAGCGTAGGCTACATTTTAAATCAGGACTTTTCGTCTTAAGAAATGGCTTTTACTTGTCTCATGTCATAGTCATATTAATTATAATGGCTTTGCAACCAAATGTGTCTGCCCTTATTAAATGTTAAATTCTTCATTGATTTCTGGTCTAGGCATTCTAGGCACTGAGGGTCACTTAAAGAACTGGAAGGTATATCATTGTTATTCTCCAACAGTCATGGTAGGCCAGGGTAGACACAGTGACATAGAGTGACTGGACCACATGCCTATCAATGCAGCAAACCAGTGGCTCTATAATTTGGCAGACGACTGCAGTCACAGCGGATGCAGTAATGCTCTTGACTCAAAAAAGAATGAGTCACTGCTGCTGGGTGGATCAGAGCTCTGCAGTATGGAACAACAGGCGTTTTGTCCAGTGACAAATACAAGATGGCAGTATAACCGTTTGCATGAAATAAATATTGGATATCGCTGTGCAATTACTCAATCATGAAAGAAGTAAAGTTTGGTGTGGCCATCAATAGGCAACATCGGTATATTAAATACAAACACCCTATGTTGTGTTGCCTCCAGTTAAAACACTAACAAGATTAGCCATTTTGTTAAACAACGTTGACCGTTGTGAATGTGTGTGGCTTATTTGGCTGCGCATGGAAAGGAAACACTGGCATCCATTTCACATGCTAATCCAGGTCTGCTTTGAATCACTCTTTTTGTTTGTTTTTTCAGCTGACTTTGGGGTTTCTGCCAAAAACACCAAAACACTGCAGAGGAGAGACTCGTTTATCGGGACACCTTACTGGTGAGCGAAACAAAACATATATTTTTAAACTAAGAACTTGAAAATGCTAGTTCTTTGGACTTCTTATTTGAAATAAAATCTACATATTCTGTGGTATTAACCTGCTTTATCCAGGATGGCTCCAGAGGTGGTCATGTGCGAGACGTCCAAGGACCGGCCATATGACTACAAAGCGGACATCTGGTCCCTGGGGGTCACCCTGATCGAGCTGGCGCAGGTGGAGCCCCCCAACCACGAGATGAACCCCATGAGGGTGCTGCTAAAGATAGCCAAGGCCGAGCCGCCCACCCTGATGCAGCCCTCCCGCTGGTGAGGCTCTCCACATCTCTCACCCTATCAGAGAGGACAGAATATACTCATGTGACTGGAAGGGCATTTGACAGACTTCTGCCTTAAAACTGCCTTTTAATTCCAACCTGTGGTCTCATATCCCCTCTGTCCTTTACTCTTCATACCAACTTTCCTTTCCATAAAGGCACAAAAAAGTATAGTATCCTGGCATAGTCAGGAGCTCAATTTTTTCCAATGCGCAATACTGTCTTGTAATTCCAATGCCAAGAAGGATGTTTCCTACCGTTTTTGCGGCTTCTCATGAAACAACCAGAGCTACGTACTGTATACCGACGGCAAAAGTCCCGGTCCTAGTCTTAAAAAAAGGGTTCCACCTAATATTTTCCAGGCTGTTGTTGTCGTTATCCTCCTTTGACTTGTCGTTATTGGCTCTATGTGAGTTTATGTGGATACATGTCTTTCAGGTCTCCAGCATTTAGTGACTTCCTACGCCGTTGTCTGGACAAGAATGTGGACAACCGATGGAGTACTGCACAACTCCTGCAGGTAGGCATGGCCATGCGTTCTGCTTGCCTCTGACCCATAGCATCAGTTTAGCCCCGTCATTCAACATGCAAATAAAAATCAGGTCTAAACTGTGAAATTCAATGGCCATAACAGTACGGGTTGTATTGTTGGGCAAAGTATCAATAACATGCTACAGGGAAATCAATAACATAACACAGGGAAAACACATTCCATGTGTTTTCCCTGTTAAGACCTTCACAATACAGATTTAAACTGTGCCACAAGGGCAGAAAAATCACAGTTGGGTCACTTTCTCCCGGCCGGCTAAATATAGCCCCAGTATGTTGAAACAGGAGCTGTCCCTAACCAACCTCATGACATTCTTGGTGCCTCTTAGCACCAAGAATGAAGTCAGACCTCAAGATGCCCTGCTACATTTGCTATCAGCATTCATGTTCCGAAATAGTTTTTTTTGTTTAGCTTTATTATGATTGAAAATAAAGTACAAGTACATCCATTAATAAGTCAATAGGGAACATAAACACCTGTAAAATATATTTTTTTGTTTTCTCACCTCACAAGCAAAATATTTCCAGAATATTTCAGCACAGCACTTTCCTTTTTTTGTGTGTGAGACACACCACAGTAACGCTGGAATTGAAAAGTGATGTCTTAACAGACATTACATTTGCCGAGACCAATCTTCCCACACACACACACACACACACACACACACACACACACACACACACACACACACACACACACACACACACACACACACACACACACACACGGAGATAATCACTCCCCATTCAAAGCATAGCCAACTGGATCGCCTCTGAGACTAAATGTGGCATCTGCTTACCTGAGCGATGCACCTGTGCCTAGGCCAGTAACACATGCCCCAGCAAGGATGATGCTTATCCTCCCCCCACCTCCCCATGCTCCCTCGATACCCTCAGCGCCACCACGTCAGCAGAACAGGCATTTGTTTTTTTCCGATTGGGTCCTGCCAGGCCACAGCCAGACAGACAGTCTTTCAGACTTAGAGTGCGGAGGTGAGGTGGTTACACACACGCGCTCTGACACAAGGTTTCACTAGAGTGAGGTTTTTGGACTCAATGGGCTTAAAGATACAGAACAGCGGTCTACCACCGACGAAGGTGTTGATCCCAAAGAAGTTGCACATCCTCGGGCCAAATATAAAATATTTGCAGCTGCTATCCAAGCTGAAGAAGGTAAGTTCCTCCCGATGGAGGGGAAAGTACCATTTTAAAGTATTCTCACCTTTTTCTACACTGACAAATTATTTAGAGACTAAGAGAATACATTCTTGTGTTGCTTGAGCTGTGGGTGGATGACTTTTATTCTTTAGACACCAAAGTTATTCAGAACTAAATGAATAGCTACAGTGAGCAAGTCATTATTTTCCATCATCAGCAGTGATGGCTGCAGTGAAAAAGCTATGTAAAGTTTTAAAATGGCATAAAATTATATTCCATTATTAAAAGCTGCCTGCAAAATTATCCTGGAAATTATACTTCTGATAAGCATGTGCCAGTCTTGTCAAATAGATACAAATTTAGTGTACCTCACTAAATTCTATGCATTCTGTGTTGGTCACTTCATTCTTCTTAAAATTGTATTTTGTCCTCTGTGCCTGATCTGTCCTCAGCATCCATTTGTGTCGAGCGTGGTGGACAGTAAGCCCCTGAGGGAGCTGATAGCAGAGGCCAAGGCGGAGGTCACTGAAGAGATCGAGGAGCACAAGGAGGAAGAGGAGGATGAGACGGACACACTGGTGAGCAAAGATCTACACCCCGTTTCTTTTTTAATTAGGGAGTGAGGGGTTTATCACCTACACCAAATATTATATTGGAGTTAATTGTTCCTTTGCCGTCATCATTATTCACATTTCTTTAGTTTCGTGGCCTCCAGATCAGGACAAACATTCATATTTCATTGTACTACATCACAACGTCTTCATTAGACTATAGTGTTTTATAAAAACAATTAGGGCTGTCAAAATTAACGCGTTAACGCGAGATGATTATTTTCTGGAATTAACGGCGATCATTTTTTTAACACATTAACGCATTCCCGCCCTGTGTTACCCACAATTCAACCCCCGGCGCGTTCATTCCTCGTCACGTAAACAGCATTGCTGACACGAGCGAGATGGAGGAGTCCGACGAACCGGTCGGCCCTCTGGATGGATAGTTCGAGTATACAACAAATATTTGCGGGCCCTGTTTGCCCGCAAATATTGTGCAGAAGAAACGGTCCGCTTTACATTCAGAAAATGTCAACAAGTTAGTTTGCCTTAGCAACTGGCTAAAAGATGAATAAGTAAAAGGGCCACATGTAATTGTGTGAAAGTGAGAGAATGAAAGAAAAACGTTCCATTCAGTTGTTGCCAAAATGGTTTAGAATTAAATTATTTTTCCTGGATTTGTCGTTAATAAAAAACAAATGTAATATCCACTTCTTGTCATTTATCTTTCTGTTCTGAGAACAGTACGTCAGTATGTCATATTTAGGATTGTGATTAATCGAAATTAATTCAAGAAACCTTGTGATTAATTAGATTAAAATTTGTAATCGTTTGACAGCCCTAAAAAAAAATTTAATGTCTTTTTTTTTTAAAGGGCCACAAGCGTGCCCCGTCGGACGTCAGCATGGCCAGCTCCGAAGACGAGAAGATCCCCCTGTCTCCTTCCATCATGGAGTGCCTCCCTGAGAAGATGGAGCCTGCTCTGCCGACTGTGGCCAACCATGTTGTGGACTCCTCCATCTCTGCCGTTGTGGAACCGGCCCAGGAGACCCCAAGCGCTTCAGTCAAGGATGAGGAGAACAGGGAACAGGCACCGGACGAAGAGAAGGTTCCAGAAGCGTCGGTCGAGGTTGCACCAGCATCAGAAACTGAGATCGGTCTACCACCACCGGATGTACCGACAAAGGAGATAGAGCAATTGGAGATCGCTACTGTGGAAGAGAAGGAGGAGGACACTGCAGAGGTGCCAGCCGATCCAGAGGCATCCAGCGAGAGCATGGACACCACAGAGACTCCCGTGGATGAGGGAGGGGAGGTCCAAGTGGAGCCTGAAACCACAGCCAAGGAGGAGGAGGAGGTACAGGAAGACCCCTACAAACACCTGAAGGTCACAATGACGCTACCTGGGGAGGCCAGACCAGAAGTAGGTGATAAAATAGCCGAACAGGAGGATAAGACGGTTCCAGACAAGGCCAAAGATGACCAAGAGAGGGATTCAGACTCGGGAAGTGTTTCAGCCGCAGATAACAGTAGCATGGACCTCAACCTCTCCATCTCAAGCTTCCTCTCTAAAACCAAAGAGCCCGGCACCGTGTCCATACAGGTAACATTAGAGAGAGACCACAAATGCTGGAGTTGTACTAAAATGATCCATGAATCCACCTCATTCAAAACACACCTTTTGAAAATTACTTTTAATGTCTATCCCTCCTCATCTGTCCCTTTCTTTTGCTTAATTTGTTTTTAAATGTTTCAATGTGATTTAAAAAAAAATGTATTTATTATTATTTTTATCGATTTATTTGATTATTTTTTATTTACTCCATTTATTGGCATTTTAAGTGTCTAGAAAAGCGCTTTTATAAATAAAATGTATTATTCTGTCCTGATCTTTGCTCTTCTTTATGCTGTGGATAGGAAACCAAGCGCCAGAGGAAGACGCTGAAGAAGACCCGGAAGTTCATGGTGGACGGCGTGGAGGTCAGCGTGACCACCTCCAAGATCGTCACGGACAATGACACCAAGGACGAGGAGATGAGGTTCCTCAGGTAACGCCCCCCCCCCCCCCCCCCCCCCTCACTCAACACACTGCTTGCTGGTTCCACACCAACATGGCAACAAATCCATTACTTCCACGGGAGGACATGTGATGGTAGCAACTAAATGGAATCGTGTTGCGTTACTAATTACTCTGTTAGGCCCCAAGCCCTTTTTGGGGTAATCCTTGCCTAGAACTATGGCCTAGTTGCGAACCACTGACCACAAACGCTAAATAGTTGTTGCACTCTTTTTGCGTTTACCACTGTAGTCCCATGCGTTAACACACTAGCACTAGCCTGTTTGCGCAGCAAGTCAGAGTACATACTGTGAACACGTTGGAATTCCTCAGCATCTGATTGGGCTAGAGCCTCACTAAAGGCTAAAGCTAAGACTGTCACTCCCAGCTATCCGATGGCCTATTTGTTTTTCGTTGGAAAAGAATTGCAACATTGTTTTATTTTCTCTTACACTTCTTTTGACAAAAAAAAAAAAAAAATTCAGAATGATGTATTTCTTTATTTATGATTACATGTTTTATTTGAAGCGATGTATTAGGGACCTCAACATATACAGGAATGATTAATATAGCCAGAAAGAAGAGAGTTCCAGCTTTCATATGTGACCTAGATTGTTAACGTTGTGATCAGAACTGAGAAAGTTGTGGACTCCTACATAAATTCTCCACTACTCACAGACCCGGTACTAGGTCTGCAGGGTTTCACTGATACATACATGTGCTTCATTGTATGTTGCCCATGTTTAATAAATCCCCCCTCTGTCTCTGGTCAGGCGGCAGGAGTTGAGGGAGCTGCGCCTCCTCCAAAAGGAGGAGCAGAGGGCCCAGCAGCAGCTCAGCAACAAGCTGCAGCAGCAGAAGGAGCAGATCTACCGACGCTTTGAGCAGGAGACCACCGTGAGTTACATACACACACATCCTCCCCCAAACCTAGCCTAACATGCTCTGAAACATGATGATTTTAGAGTGACTAAAGCCGGGTTCAGTTGAGAAGCGTATGGAGACAAAGTTGAAATAATTGTAACTTTACGGGTCGCGCACGGTCTCCAACCCCGTCTCAAGTGAACATGGCTTAAGTTTAAAACAAGTATGCCTTAGTTTCCGTCTTCTTACATTACATTTAATTCCCAGAGTGGACTTCATAAGCGCATTGGTAATAAACGCCACTGCACATCGACGTCTCCTGCAGCAAATCCTTTTCATGTTACCGTCCAGAACACTTCCTGTCTAACTTGAATACAAAGGACACCAAAGGCGGCTTTCTGTCATGGCTTATTCGGTCAGTGTGAGGCCAGTGGTGTTAGTTGTGTCCTTTACATTAATACTTTACCTCCTGCCTCGTCCTGTGGTTACATCACCCCCTGCTTATTACAGGTCAGGACCATGGTAATCCTGCTGTAAAGCTCAGTGGTTCTAACTTCGGCCCTACTATGCCAGTGAGATTATTGGGATTTTAAGACCACATATTCATTATTTGTACTGGTCAATGTTTTGGTGGTTTTCTTTGGTTATTTGTTCCCCCCCCAAATCAATATTATATATTCTATTCTAAGGTGTTTCACTGTCATTTTCTTTACCTTTTATATTGTTAACTGAGACCCTACCATTACCTACGCTTTACGTACAAACTGCCATTTTCGATTTTATTCAAATGTATTTGAAATGACTATTTGTCACGGTCAGTGCATTTAACAATGTCTAAAACCGCCCTCCTCTGACCCTCCTCTTCCTCGCCCCTCCCTTGCAGAGTAAGAAGCGTCAGTACGACCAGGAGGTGGAGAACCTGGAGCGGCAGCAGAAGCAGACCATCGAGGGGCTGGAGCAGGAGCACACCACCCGGCTCCGCGACGAGGCCCAGCGCATCAAGGCGGGGCAGGACAAGGAGCTGTCCAAGCACCTGAACGCCCTCAAGAACCGCAAGAAGGAGGTGAGTCGTACGCCCGCCGTGGCAGAAAGTTACAGCCAGAGCAGGTGTTAAATGCTGACATGTTCGTTCTCTCTCTCTCTCTCTCTCTCTCTCTCTCTCTCTCTCTCTCTCTCTCTCTCTCTCTCTCTCTCTCTCTCTCATAATAATAATACATTATATATGTATAGCGCTTTTCAAGGACCCAAAGCCGCTGTAACAATGCGAGAACCAAACACACACACAGGAAACAGGACTTGCAGGACAAAAATTGGGAACAGAAAACACGCAACAGAGAAACAATACAGAAACAAGTCCAATGATGGAAGGGATGGAGTGGGGAGTAGGGGGCTGGAGTGAAGGGCATGGGGTGGGGACAGGTTAAGGATAGGGGAGGTCATAGGCTAGGGAGAAAAGGTAGGTTTTTAGGCGGGATTTGAAAGAGAGAAGTGAGGGGGAGTCACGGACAGGCTGGGGGAGTGAGTTCCAGAGTCGGGGTGCTGCTGTTGCAAAGGCTCGGTCCCCGAAGGTTTTGAGTCTTGCCGGTTTAGTGGTGAGAGTGAGGGAAGAGGAGGATCGAAGGGCTCTAGAGGGTCGATTGGGGGTAAGGAGATCGGACAGGTAGGGGGGGGGGCCAGGTGGTGGAGAGCTTTGTACGTGAGGAGGAGTATTTTGAAGGTGATGCGATGTTTGACGGGGAGCCAGTGGAGAGTGCGGAGAACGGGAGTGATTGTGGGTGAGGAGGCGGGCAGCAGAGTTCTGGACCATTTGGAGTCTATGGAGGGAGTGGGAGGTAATGCCAGAGAGGAGGGAGTTGCAGTAATCCAGACGTGAGGAAATGAAGGCATGGGTGAGGGATTCAGCTGCAGAGGGGGAGAGGTATTGTCTGATTTTGCCGATGCGTCTGAGGTGAAAGTAGGAGGTCTTGATGGTTGGGGTGATGGTAGAGGTGCCAATGGTGAGTGAGACGGGACCAGCTTTGTTGAGGGTGGATTTGGTACCTATGAGAAGGAGTTCTGTTTTGTCACTGTTAAGTTGGAGGAAGTTGTGAGTCAGCCAAGATTGAATTGTGGAGATGCAGATTTCAATGTGGCTGAGGGGGGGGGTTGGGGTTGCTTTGGTGCTGATGTATAGCTGGGTGTCGTCTCTCTCTCGCTCTCTCTCTCTCTCTCTCTCTCGCTCGTGCGGCAGTAGCATATTTATGTGCCTTTATTACCCCCAATGCACCACAGGTGTGCCGCCTCACCCAGCCCCAGAGTCTACTCAGTCTGACTCGAGCCAGGTGTGGCTCCTTAAAGCAGCCATCAACCACACACACACACTCCACAGGGGTCAACAAGCACAAGTGATGTACTACCGGTACGTGCGTAGGGGCGCTGACGTTTTCAGCAAATTATCCCCGTTAAAGGTGCTGTAGGTAAGATTTAAGAGCTTTTAAGACCGCTTCTGGGAGTCAAAACTGCCAGGCTGTCCCGCTGCCCCCCCTAGACCACATCATCATGAATCATGCTTTTATATAATATAATAATATTCGTAAGGGACTTAATGAAAACATTTTTACTGAGCATGTGTGTTTGGTCATAGTCAGTACAAGGCGGTGCTTTGATGGCACACATGATCCTATCAATGACACAGTGTCTTTTTCTGTAATCAGCATGAGGCTGGGTTTCCATCGTTATGGAAACCCTGATAAACACAACAAAGAAAACCTTAATTGCGTCATAGAAACCGTGATTAACACAAGGCAAACCATTGTGTTGTTCAGCATCTTTGTGCTTAGCCAGGTGTCTTTTGTTTTGGTTGTCCTTGAAGACTAAACATGTCATTCTTAAAAAGAGCATTTTTAACAACGATAAACACAGCATTGTCACTCAGAGCTAGGTTTAATTCAGTGTTTTTCGACCCCACCCACAACCACACTGTCAATGGCTACCATGGTGACAGTCTAAATAGGAGCAGCAGAACACATTCAGGGCCAGGAATGTAATGGCAATGATCAATGAACTCATTAAAGACCATTACTTTAGTTTTGCCAGATGAGGTAATCAATGCAAGTTGCACCGTCGTTCTCACCACCATTACCTGTCACATTTATAGATACCATTCCTTATTGCTGCACTTCTGTTGTACTTAAAAGTGTGTGTACAGTGCCCTCTTGTTTTGGCTTACTGTGTGTGTAATGTGTATGCATTTATGTCTGTGTGCGCATCAGTTGCAGTGTTAAGCTAGCGATAACACTAACTTAACTATTATGCACACACATTACATAGCTGTGCACATTTAGCTTTGTAATCTGATCCAAATTGATGGCCCACCGTGCAGTGTTCGTTCAGCCATACTGTTGCATGTCTAGGCTTCCCATGCAGGATGTAGTGTGTTGGTGCTCTTCGGTGCCTCTTATGTTTTGCCACCGAGCCTCTTCTTCTTGTCTCTAATCAAAGCTGACCCCAATAAGCAGAGGGCTGGGATGCTGCCGGTCGACCTAGAGAGAAGGCTGTGGTTTATTCAGTATTGTGCTCATCGCAATTCAATATTTAGAACACATATGGCAGTAAGAGACTGTTAACAAATTCATCACTTGTGAAACATGAAGATATAAGGATAGATTTCCATGTGTTTATGACAACTTTCTACACCTTTCATTTATTTTTAATAACATAAATGATTAAAACCAACTCCAACAACTACCATTCAAAGCCCTATCAAATGTGTGCGTGTTCAATTCAATATATGTCTGTTATACTGTTACATTTCTCAGCTGTCACATTCATACGTTCAGATCAGCGTTATTTATTTCCCTTGCCTCATTAGCATGTAGCACATAGCGTTCTAAGCAGGCAGATCTATAGTGAGAGCAGCTGGTCGAATGCTGCTGTCTGGTTCAGCCCAAGTCGTGCTTAGTCTTAGATGCGCTTGGCCAAAAGCCTGTGGGACACACACACACACACACACACACTAGATACACCAGACTCACTGTATTGCTAGAAGCTTTGGATAAAAGCTCCCACTACATGGCATTTGTTTGTCTTTATTTATTTATTAGTTTATTTCATGACTTAATGCTACCGTCTCTCTCTCTCTGTGTCTCTGTCTTTCAGGAGCAGGAGTTTATGCAGAAGCAGCAGCAGGACTTGGACAGCGCGCTGAAGAAGATCATTCAGCAGCACAAACACAAGCTGGCCACCATCGAGAGAGACTGCCTCAACCACAAGCAGCAGCTACTCCGAGGTACACACAAACTACTACTACTGCTACTGCTGCTGCTACTACTATGAAAACAACCAAAAACACACACACGAGCTCTTCCAGTTCAGGATAGGGTTTTGGAGCACACTAACATGCTAACTAGAACATTGAAGTACACCTAGGTATGGACGTCTGTGAGCAAATCCCGTTTTGGAGATGTTGGGTCAATAGACCCAACCTGTGTTTGTCCTACGATGATGCCTCTGTGAAAAGGCTCTAAACCATATTGCTAACGCCGATTTAGTATTTGACCCAAGATGTGGATATAAAGGCTCTGACTAGAGCTTGGCATACCTTCGTTGAGAAAGTGGTTTTTAATCAACTCAGCAAATTCTTGAATTCCAGTGGCCTTTTCGACAAATTTCAATCAGGCTTCCGACCTCACCACAGCACAGAAACAGCTCTTATTAGAGTGTTAAATGATATTAGGTTAAACACTGACTCAGGCAAGGTGTCAGTTCTGGTCCTCTTGGATCTCAGTGCTGCATTTGACACTGTGGATCACAGTATATTGTTGAACAGGTTGGAAACTTGGGCAGGACTCAGTGGAACAGTCCTGAAATGGTTCAGGTCCTACTTGGAGGAGCGGAGTTATTTTGTGACCATTGGAAGTTATGAATCCAATCGAATGGCTATGACATGTGGAGTTCCTCAGGGGTCAGTTCTTGGACCCCTTCTGTTCAGTCTATATATGCTGCCTTTGGGTCAAGTTCTGCAGAACTCTAATGTAGACTATCACAGTTATGCAGATGACATGCAGATATACATAGCACTGTCCTCAGATGACTACAGTCCAATACAGTCATTGTGTCACTGTTTAGAGCAAGTAACAAATTGGATGAACCAAAATTTCCTTCAATTAAATCAGGACAAAACTGAGGTAATTGTTTTTGGCAATAAAGAGAAGAGGACTGCCGTCAGTAAATATCTCGAGTCACTCTCTCTAAAAACTAGGGACCAAGTCAGAAACCTTGGCGTGCTGATAGACTCAGATTTGACCTTCAGCAGTCATATCAAATCCATCACCAAAACAGCCTTCTATCATCTTAAGAACATATCCAGAGTGAAGGGTTTTATGTCTCAAACAGACCAAGAGAAGTTGATTCATGCTTTTATCTCCAGTAGACTCGACTACTGTAACGGCCTTCTGACTGGACTCCCACAAAAAAGCATTAAACAGCTGCAGCTCATTCAGAATGCTGCAGCTCGAGTTTTAACCAGAACAAAGAGATCAGGGGCCGGATTCACAAAGCATTCTTAAGAAGAAAAAAGTTCTTAAGTAGCACTTTTTTCTTAACTATGTTCTTAAGACAAAATTTAAGAAGATTTGATATTCTTGAAGAATTTCTTAGTTTTTTCTTAACTTTTTTCTTAACTTTCTTCTTAAGTTTTTTCCTAAGAAAGTGTTTAAGAACAAATGAGATTCTTGAAGACAAAGTTCTTGAATTCCTTCTCAAGTTTCTTCACAACTTTAAGATAACCCTTCACCAGTCTTACAACAACTGCAGTGAACATATATACGGTATATATGACATTTATATGAATTCATTAATATATTACTTAACCCAAGAATATATGTTAACCAAATGTTGTTCATTTAAACGTATCATACTACTTTTTGTATATCAAATAAAGCCTATATTGACAGTTGAAAATGAAATGGGCTCTGTGTCAGTAACAAGTAGGCCTATTGATAACAGAATGTTGAGAAGTAATAGTAATCAAGGATCTTTGATTATACTATAATTTCCTCTTAAGTATATCAAGAAGGCAGTTGTAGTAATGCATTTAGACTTAGATTTAATTATTTCAGTAGGCCAAGTTACTGAAAACATATTACTCTTTTTTTTGGGTGGCAGCTAGGGAGGAAAATCCACCAAGGCCATTGAGAGACAGAATGGATCCGCTTACTCCCTGATCACATGCTAATTAGACAGTATAGGCTATGAGGTTAACAATCTAAGAACTTCTTAAGTCAGAAAACTAAGAAGTTTGTAAGACAATCGACAATTCTTAAGAAAAAAATGGTGAATAGCGTTTAAGGAGATGCTTAGGAAGTTCTTATATTTTTTCTTAAGAATCTTCTTAAGTTTTATCTTAAGAAAATGTTAGTGAATCCGGCCCCAGAGCACATTACTCCAGTTCTAAAGTCTTTACACTGGCTCCCAGTCAGCTATAGAATAGACTTTAAAGTTCTGCTACTGGTCTACAAATCACTGAATGGTTTAGGTCCAGAATACATGAATAACATCTTAGTAGAATACAAACCCAGTAGGGCTCTGAGATCTACTGACTCAGGTCAGATAGTGAAGCCCAGAGTTCAAACTAAACATGGTGAAGCAGCTTTTAGCTATTATGCTGCACAAAACTGGAACAAACTACCAGCTGAACTGAAATCAGCCCCAACTGTGAGCATTTTTAAATCCAAGTTAAAAACACTTCTCTTCTCCTGTGCTTATGATTGAGCTTGTTCAAAGCACTTTAAATTGTAAATTTAATTGCACTATGTCCTTTTAAATCATGATTTTATGCTGCTCTTATAGTACTTTATTTCTTTCTATTCTTCTATTCTTGTATTTTATTATTTTTTATTACTATTATTATTATTATTATTTTTATTTCAATTCTTATTGTTCTATGTAAAGCGCATTGAGTTGCCATTGTGTATGAAATGCGCTATATAAATAAAGCTGCCTTGCCTTGCCTTGCCTTGGCGATCGGCTTGTAAGTCATCCATTGGAAACAACCTGAGTGGAGTAAATGACTCTTCTCCATGCAGACAGCTTCTGAGGAAGGTAGCTCGCAAACTCCCTAAAGCCCCAAGCTAATTCCTGGTAAAGTCCTGGTCATACTGAGGGAGGCCTGACCAGACCGTACGGTGGGGCCTCTTTCACTGCCCGAGTATAGGAGAGGGGGTCTTATCCCGGGGCTTAATATGCCAACAGTTGCACAAACAGAAGCCCATTTTTGAAACGCTCACTGAACCAAGTCGGAGGAAAGTAAAACAGAGAGTACAGTTAAAAGACACTGGAAGACACTGCTGACAGATTGGGATTGAAAGGCGGAGAAAAGCAGCACCTTGATATCTGAGATATCAGCACAGCTGGCTTTCTTGCTTATAGCCTCGCTCATCTCTGTCAGCGTCACAGTAGAGCTGTGATGTATGTGATGGTGTAAAAATACATTCAGCCTTAAAATAACCTGAAAACCTAAAAATATGTTTGTAGCTATATTTAAATGCATCTCGGCTGTTGTTTTTGATATGTATTGTCACATGAATGTATTTATGGGATGTGATTTGTTTTCATTTGAATTTGATTTGTAGAATTTAGTCCAACGATTTATTCTATACTAGAACTAGACTAGAATTATGGTGCTAAGGATGTACCATACGCTACCTGGCCTATAATATTAGTCTATTCTATCCCATCCTATAAAATGGCGTTTGTGATGTGATTGGGGTTGTTGTGGCTGATCTCTGGTTGTGCTGCAGCGCGGGAGGCAGCCATGTGGGAGCTGGAAGAGCGCCACCTGCAGGAGAAGCACCAGCTGTTCAAACAGCAGCTCAAAGACCAGTACTTCATGCAGAGGCATCAGCTGCTCAAGAGACATGAAAAGGTACGGAAGGCCATGTTACAGAATACTACAACCAGAACGTCCTCTATATGTTGGACACGTTGCTTCTATAGATGTACACAATACAACTGTACAAGAGCGTTAAACCAAAGACCTCAAACATACACACGTTACTACAACCCCCTTGAGCCCTCTCAATATGGCCAACACCAGTATCACCAACAAAAAATCCCATGATGCATTCTGACCACACAAGCCCTATTAAGTGGGCCGGTTTGCAAATGCTAAATACACAGTAGACTGACGTAGACCACCTTGTTTTGGCCCCCGTCGCGTGGCAGGAGATGGAGCAGATGCACCGCTACAACCAGCGGCTGGCGGAGGAGCTGAAGAACAAGCAGGCGCAGGAGCGCACGCGGCTGCCCAAGATCCAGCGCAGCGAGGCCAAGACACGCATGGCCATGTTCAAGAAGAGCCTGCGCATCGCGACCACCGCCTGCATCACGCCAGAACACGAGAGGGAGAAGATCAAGCAGGTGGGGGAGAGGAGGAGGAGGAGGATGTCATGAGCTTACCATGTGATTCTTGCAGAGGAATATTCGGGTGGGGGGGGGATGTATTCAGAAAGAAGGACGGCTTTAAACCTTGGTTGAGGTGGCTTTTAGCACTATTAGTCTTAGCCAGTGTTTTTCTTCACAGAAAATTTACATTTTCTTCCAAACACTGACGCTTATGGTCAGAGGCTTTGTTGACAATTCCTTGTATTGTGTAAACCATACTGATAAAAGCCAGCCTGTATCTTGGCTCCTTGTATGTTTCTGGCCTCATCTCCCTAATAGCTGAAGGATGTTTGACACACTTTAGGGCTCTACCTTAGCCATTGTGTACATGTAATTCTAAACAAGCTAGATTAGATACTAGGTACTACCTTTCTCTTTTTATTCTTTGGATGAACAGATTCCAGATATGTTTATATGGCGCACCAAGTAAAAAAAACAACTTGCATATTTACATGAATAACGAACCGTTGGGACTACATCTTCTACCGCCTGTGCATTCATGTGTGTGTGGTTTTGTCTGCGTTGTGTTCAGTTTGCAGTGCAGGAGGAGAAGCGGCAGAAGAACGAGAGGCTGCAGCAGCAGCAGAAGCACGAAAACCAGATGAGAGATCTGCAGCTGCAGGGTGACGCCAACATCAGGGAGCTGCAGCAGCTACAGGTACAGTCCAAAGCTTTATTTAAACTCTTTACTAAACACTTAAACACCTCTTCAAACTGTGAATCACAAAAACATTTTTTTGGGCGGCCACATTTTCACATTTGCATGCCCAATGCAAACTAGAATGTATAGGAGGGTATTGGTAAGGTGTTGTAAAATCTTCATGTATGGTATTTCTTATTAGATCATTTTAAAGTGTAACAGTTTAGATTAACCTCAAATATTAGAGTTCAAGGCAGGGCTTATGGTCATTAACTGCACACATTTAAAATAAAACGACTACGCTTTCCTATAACAGTAACCAGACGCAGGTTATACAAGTGTATACATAAAATACTCCCCCTGTATTTCAGAATGAGAAGTGCCACCTGCTGATCGAACACGAGACCCAGAAGCTGAAGGAGCTGGACGAGGAGCACAGCCTGGAGCTGAAGGAGTGGAGGGAGAAACTGCGGCCCAGAAAGAAGGTAACCGCCTTGGGTGGCCCCGGAGAGCTGGAGCACCACGACAAGTCAATGTCCCTGGGAGTTGGGATCGTCATTGTTTTTCACTTCAAATGTTATCCATATAGATTGAATTTATTTGTATTTTATTATTAATAATAATACACTTTATGTGTATGGTGCTTTCGTACTCAAAAGCACTTTTCATTTTCACATAATTGATATTGATTTGTGTTTAAATGTGCTCAATAAGGTTTAACTTCCAGGATGAGTGTTATCAGTATTATCCTACACTAGATAACTTTATATCTACATAGGGAGTGTGTGTGTGTGTGTGTGTGTGTGTGTGTGTGTGTGTGTGTGTGTGTGTGTGTGTGTGTGTGTGTGTGTGTGTGTGTGTGTGTGTGTGTGTGTGTGTGTGTGTGTGTGTGTGTGTGCGCGCGTGTGTGACCTCCGCCGCTAGATGCCACTAAATCCTACGCTCTGCACCTTTTTATGGTTGTTGGTGTGCCGTGTGTGCGCAGGCTCTGGAGGAGGAGTTCACCAGAAAGCTGCAGGAGCAGGAGGTGTTCTTCAAGATGAGCGGAGAGTCCGAGTGCCTCAACCCCTCCAGCCAGAGCCGCATCTCCAAGTTCTACCCGGTCCCCAGCGTCCACTCCACGGGCTTCTAGGACCACACACACACATACGCATATACACACATACACACATACATACACACACTCCATTCCACTCTCTCTCATACACACACACACACACACACATATGCAGAGAAGCACACACACACTCGTCGTCACAGGCTGTGTCCCAAACGTCTAAAATGCTGCATTCGGAGGCAGGGAGGCATCAAGTCATGTCTCAATCCAATATTTACGAAAACTGCTGCCTACCGAGGTGCCTCCGACTAGGCAGGTTTTGAAGGCCGCATAGACGCATCCTTCGTTGGTCAAGATATCCCAGAATAATCCCATGCGCCCGCTCCAATGCTCCAACAAGAAAAACGATGGCAAGCAACAGCCTAGAGTTCATATACAAAATATAAGTTATATCTATTTTTTTAACCTCCGATTTTTTTATACTCCCGAGAAAGCGACACTAGTAGTCACTGAATATCCATTCTATTTAGATGTGTCATTCTTTTACAAGAAATGTGTTCCAACCTTTGCAATGAATAACACGGGTTGCAAATGTTGTGCATTTTACTTAACTGATAGTTTAACACGTAAACACTCAATAGAAGATTAATCATAATAATAATTAAGATTTAAAATAAGTTTTATTTAAACGGCACATTGTCGTTATGTGAAACAATTTAAACCAACAGAGTATGACATGATGGTTTGTTGGGAGGACGGCGAGCCACCTGCACTGCAACATCGGGTGCTGATTTTTCAGGTGGTACAACATTGACACACACTATTTTAAAACGGTGTCGCAATATTTGCAATGTTTTGCATTGTCCTCTTTTACAGTGTAATGATCCCACGCTGGACTACATTCTGCCCTCTTCATCCTTTGTCACCGCAGTAGTTTTTCAGAATTGCAAAGGTGAAGTACGCCCTCTTGTGGTATGAAAGTTAATATATGTGAGCTCCGGAGAAACGGTACACAAAACATACATTTTTAAGCAGTTAAAAATGTAACGGCAATTAATCGTTTAATGATTAATCATTACCATCCCTATGACGGTTGTAACTGACGGACGTCAACCGTCGGTATTTTGGCAACGTCGTGAGGCATTGCTGCCTTGTAAGTCTGTCTCAAGCCACACTCCTTTACAGGTAACTGTACAAAGAGACTGCCTCTGAAGGATACTGCCTCGCTAGGCCGCAAGGCAGCAAGTAACTGCCTTTGGTCTCGTCTGAGACACAGCCAGTGTTCACACCCATACAAACATGGCGTGCGCCACACACACAGTTCACGCTCTGAAAGACAAGAGACTTGAGTTCAAGCTGCCTTGCCCCCCCCCCACCTCATCCATACCCTCACCATAGAGGGGGTTGACTTGACTGCAAACTCCAGGTTGTTCCCCTTCCTGGGGAACTCGCTGGGATTCGTGGGGATCTTCTTAGGCCCCAAGCTGGTGATGCAGTTTGGTACATTTCGGTCAAACCCTAACCATTGCCGTTAGTCTTTCATTTTTTTACTGTAGCTGTGTTTTTAAATGATGTCAGAATGAAGATATATGAACATTTGCTAATTCAGTGTTTTAGGCATCATAGTCGGCGCCTCATAACCACTTAAGGGAAGGAAGTGAATCCAGTGCCTGTAGAATTTCACATTTCTGGCTTTGAAATTCAACAGTTTGTATTTGCATGCAGCTCCTATAGAAATGTGCACTTGGAAAAAGGACGGCATGCTAGGAGACTGAACAGCAAGGACCCACAGCCCATCTTAACTGTTTGTTTTATTGTGTGTGGGATATAGAATGTATTCAAAATGAAGGAGAAGCTGGAGCTCATGGTGAATAATGTACATGGAGGCGTAGGTTGGCGCATCACGTTCTGTATACTTGCATAATACATATGTAATCATGTTTGAGTAGAATAGTTTACAGTGCATTAAGGAGAGAAGGTTACGTAGTTGTGCAGCATTGGCTTTCAATGCAATGTCTTCCAGTGGAGAGTATTCCTTTTATTCAGGGGTTTCATTTCAGTATGCCTTTCTGTCTCAAGCACAATGCAACGGATTTGGTTCTGGCAAATGGTGGTGGCCATTTTGGTGTTTGTTTTAAAAAGAAGCGGGGGCAGTGTAGAGACCGTTTACATTCAGAGACAAAATATCACTGTAAGAAAAAAAAAAAAAAAGATGGAAATCACTGTGGTTTCAAATGCCCTTTGTTGCACCATGTGATGCACTCCTCAGACCCCCCCCCCCCACACACACACACACACACACACACACACACACACACACACACACACACACACACACACACACACACACACACACACACACACACACACACACACACCCCATCGGTTTAGGAAGGTTTGACAAAAACGTGCATATAAAGCTCCCATATTGTGACATAGGAACATGCATGGCTAAACATTGAGTACAAGGACATAAAAGGAAATGCACATTTTCAGTGACAGAAAACCAAAGCTTATTTCTGCTTTGGCATTTATTTATACGTATTGTGGATATTCATGATCATCTGCCTCCGTCTTGATTCTCTCATTGAACAAAATGTTATTGTAATTCTGATATTGTAGCTAATAGTCTTAATACTTCAGAAAGACTACTGTAGTAGAGGTTAGTAATTGTGAACAGATTAGATTCAGTGCCAGCTCAGTAAGAGAATATGCTACTCACCGTTACTTGATAACTATATTCAACGGTTTCATTTAATACTTTTATCTACTCTTAAAAGGCAGTGTCACGTCATATTTGATGTGGTTGTCAAGGAAACTTTTGAAATGCTCCGGACTAGGTTTAGGTAACCCTAACTTCCCATTGGTTAATTTCAGAATATCAAAGCTTGGTGATTGGCTGTTTGATGTAGCAATCAAGAAATGCCATTCGATAGGCGATCCACAGACATATGCTAACCACCGAGTGCTGTGAACCTTTTCACTTACCAGACAGTAGCTATTTATAAACGCGTTTTCTCGGCTGAAGCTTGTGCTCATTTTTCAGGTTTATTGCACAGTTAATTGTCAAATTATCAAAAAATATAAAAATCAAATGGATTATTGCTTGGTTTGTTTCTCCAAGATAAATATCAGTATGTATGTATGTTGATTAATTAAACTTCCATGTGATGATTATGCATTTTATAAGATGAGTTTATAGCTTTTAGAAATGCCTGTGTAATGTAGCTTTGGATTTGTACTGTAAATAAACTGTTCTACATGCTGGTATGCTTGTTGGGCCTTTTGGTTTCATAGTTTATGTTTCAATTGACCAAAATTGTCCTGACAAAATTGGACCTATTTATCAAGTTAGATTTTCAATGCATGTCGAAGTGTTGAATATCAATTTCCTTAAAATACAAAAATATATCGACAATAGAAATGCTCAAACAATTTTAAAAAAAAAAGAATACAACCCATGAATCACCCACTTTACAATTTGTTAGGGTTAGATGCTTACATGTCAGCAGGCTGAACTTGACACCTGATACTTGGTACAGACCACAGCATGCTGTGTTCGTATATATATATACACCACTGTGTTAGTATCCTCCCCCCCCCCCCCCCCCCCCCCCCTTAGACAAGTCAGGACCATCACCACAAACCACATACTCTGCAGGGTTTCATACACAAATCCCCTGCTGTTGAAGTCCAAAGCCCTTAAACCCCAACGTTTCTTCTTCTCCTGTTAGTCCTGAGGGTGAACTCTCCTGTTGTAGACAAATGAAACAAATGTACATTTAGTAATTAGTTATAGAAGGGGAGGGGGGGGGGGGGGGGTAGCTTCTCCCTTGTTAGAACGGTTCACCTGTATGGTTGCTGTGTTTTGTGGCTTCTGAGTTGGATTCAGTTCTCTCTGAAAAATGACTGTAAACAACCTTTGCAAACTGACTTCCCCCGAATGAGTTATATGGTTAGTTTAATTACATGGTGGATAATTGCTATCCCCATGTCAGTATAAGGAAGTTTCTAGGATACCAGGGCCAAGTGTTCCCAATAAACATAATCCATATGTTGTTCACACTAACATCCAAAAATAATTAACAGTGGCTGAACATAATCATCCGCTGGCAACTGTTTAGTGTCTCCGCAACACATTTTTACTGCCAATAGACTGGTGTGTATGTGGACATTAGATTCAATCATTAACCAACAAGCTGTGAAAATCTGTTTCAGTTAACTATTGGTGCGCACAAGAGAGCCAAGCAGCGGAGAGATGGCGGTGGAAGGAGGGGGTTGGGTTATTTCTCTTTCAACTTACACAACATTTGTTGACAGCAAAGACACGAACGTACATATATTGAGCGACATACGTTGCTGAGCACTAACCCACCTCTCTCCTCCTTATCTCCCCTCCATCCATTGCGTCCGGGAGGACCTTGTTCACCTGCCGAGTCAGCACAAGTGTCAGTGTACTGTGCAGCCCATGTATTAGTTAATATTGTTACTGTATATTGCTACTAAAACGTTATTTCATTCAACAAGTCAAAATTCAACAACTAATGAAATACTATTTTAGAGATACAAACTAAACTACGAGTCATCAGACTAATGTGTGCGACTAAACTAACGTTGTAGTGGCGTTCATTTGGATGTTGTATAACCATCGTAACATGGATCTCAGTCAAACATTTCAAGACCGCTTTAGTTTTTTTAAATCGTTGACCTCTTTCTCCTTTTTGACCCGCAAATCCTCGTTCGCCTCGCGGTCCAGGAAACCCGGGGGGTCCTGTGAATGATCCGTGCGCTGAGAGGAAAATACAAATCCACATGAGTCCACTGAAGGCAAGGCAGCTTTATTTATATAGCGTATTTCATACACAATGGCAACTCAATGCGCTTCACATAAAACAAACATTTAACAGTAAGAATTGAAATTTAAAAAATAAAAAAATAAAAATAACGACTACAGAAGAATAGAAAGAGAAAGAAATAAAATACTATAATAGAGCAGCATGAAATAATGATTTAAAAGGACATAGTGCAAATGAAAGATTACAATTTAAAGTGCTTTGAACGAGCTCAATCATAAGCACAGGAGAAGAGAAGTGTTTTTAACCTGGATTTAAAAATGTTCACAGTTGGAGCTGATTTCAGTTCAGCTGGTAGTTTGTTCCAGTTTTGTGCAGCATAACAGCTAAAAGCTGCTTCACCATGTTTAGTTTGAACTCTGGGCTCCACTATCTGACCTGAGTCAGTAGATCTCAGAGCCCTACTGGGTTTGTATTCTACTAAGATGTCATTCATGTATTCTGGACCTAAACCATTCAGTGATTTGTAGACCAGTAGCAGAACTTTAAAGTCTATTCTATAGCTGACTGGGAGCCAGTGTAGACAGAAGGCACACACACACACACACACACACACACACACACACATCCTCTTCACAGGAATGAGCTGTCCGAAATAATTTGTTGCACCACCCGTCGAAAGCCAACGCTTCCTCCCAGTTGGCGTAAAAATAAAAAGAAGAAGAAGAAAACATCCGCGCTTACTTTTGATGTATTGCATCAAGTCGGTGATGCTGCCGTCGGCACCGATGTGCTGGCTGTACCCGGGCTGACCCGGCGGTCCCGGGGGTCCCGGGGGTCCATGGACGATGCGATCAGTGTACTCCCTCACGATGTCCCGGAGCAGACCGTGAGCTGGACCAGGAGAACCGAGCGGTTAGGATGTAGGAGTTGAAGAGGCTCACGTGTTGGTGGTCCCCCAGATGGACGTAATAACATGCTCTGTTCGATTGTGATGCCTCTGAGCTTGTCTGTAACGTTTCATTGGTCCAAAAGCGGCCCCTAAAGCATCTATGAATGAATGTGTGGGATTTTGAACGTCGTCTTATGTGTCCTGTTGACTCTGAGCCTTTCAACAGACACGAGTAGTAGTACTATTTTTCAACTCAACTTTTTGTGATCACTCCCTGTCTGTCCTACAGTATAATTTAAATCAGTGTACAACATAGTGCTGACATATTCGGCAGGATTGGCGTGTGACCTACTTATCAAGCCCCGATGAAAGGCAAGGTCACTCACATCTTATGTATTCCACCAAATCCGTGGCGTTTTCATGGGAGCCCACCCAGCGGCCCGGAGGCCCCCGGACAACGCCGCCGTCAGACTGGTCCCGTATAACGTCCCGCAGGAGACCTCGAGCTGGAGATGAGAATATATATATAGAGTTTAGTCAAAGACAAAGCCTGCGTTAGATAAGATTACAAGACTGTGTTAGTAGATGGACAAGATGGCGACTCGCTACATGCTGCTTAGAGGGACGATGTGTCCTTTGTCCGAAGGCAGGGAGAGCCAGAGCACAAGTATTTCATTGTATTTTTAATACGCATGCCAATAAATATACAGATGAAATAGATTCGATAGATTCATATTCGCTATAATAATGAAGACAGCAACAATGCCACTAATGGGCCTTTATCACAGAGGGGAAACACTATAGGGGAGAAAACAAGTGCAGTTCATTAACTTAATTATGGGCGTGTAAGCATGCCAGTGCCCATAATTAACAACAGACACACCTATGTGCACCCCTACTACTACACCTCGGCGTAAAAGGCCCATAATAATAAAGATATATATTTCTCATTTGAACTGGGCAGTGTTTTGGATGGAACAATCATTTCTCCTTCATCTCCTTCAATGATCACACACTTAAACGCGAACACTCACATTTGATGTACTCCACGATTACGGCAGCATTTTCTTGGGTATTGACCCACTGGCCTTGTCTGGAGTGTCCTGGGGGTCCGGGTGGTCCCGGGGGGCCCTGGACGATGCGCTCTGTGTAGTCCCTCACGATGTCTCTCAGCAGGCCGTGGGCTGGAGGGGGGAAAGGACCCAGGAGAGGTTACAGCTTAAAGACTCAAATCGCAAATCTGATCGGGGTAGACGGTACCAGAGGGGTCGAGGCTAAAACACCTTTTGTTTGTGCAATTGGAGCGAGGAATGGATTAAAGGCCAGGTTTTGAGGATCGCAGTGGATGAGGAGTGGAATAAATAAAGAGGAGATCAGAAATGTAACTCTTAACATCCACTGTTGCCAATTCCAATTGAACCATAAATTGTATACCAACACAACACACGTAGAATTTGCATACAGTGTAGTTCATAACTGCCACTCAGAAATTCAAACTAAATATGCAAATCCTCACCGCAGGAACTGGAGTCCAGAATCCAGATGTTTTTTTTATGTGCGTCGACCAGTGCAATATGTCACAGCAAAAAATAATGTCCGAGTCTTATGTCTGCCACTCACTTTTGATGTATTCCACCAAGTCGGTTGCATTTCTATGGGAACCAATCCAGCGGCTGTATCCAGTGGGGCCTATGGGGCCTTGGGGCCCCGGTGGTCCTGGAGGCCCCTGGACGACATGGTCAGAGCGGTCTCTCACCATGTCCCGCAGAAGACCATGGGCTGGGTGATGACATGAGTGTATTCAGTTAAGAATGAGGATAGGGAATGATGAGTATGAGTGGAGTAGAGTATAATAGAATAGAGTATAATAGAGTAGAGTAGAGTATACTAGAGTAGATTAGAGTATAATATAATAGATTAGAGTAGAGGAGGGTCAAGTAGAATAGAGTAAAGTAGAATGCATTGAAAGGTGCGCTCAATAACGCACAGTTGAACACTTGGAGCCGCAGTTGAAAGCTTTCGATGCAGTGAACCTGTCAAACAACAAACTTCACATCACATCTATTAAATGTAAGGAATCACAGCGAATGTGTGTCCCTTACATTGGATGTAGTCGGTCACTCTGGTAGCTATGTTGGCGTAGTCTCCGCTGTCCGCCAGTGTCCTGTGGTAATCGGAGGAGCTGAGAGCAGGCTCACCCCGATCTCCCTTGTGCCCCTGGGGCCCCGGGGGCCCTGGGGGGCCAGGGGGGCCATGCAGGGATCCCCTCAGCGAGTCACCTGCAGTGGGACATCACAAACAGAATCAGAATCGACTTCATTGCCAAATAAGTTTAACACGTACGGGATAATGTACAGTGAGCCGGACATTATTGCTAAATAAACCCTGACATGGTGATGCAGGACTCCGACACGACATAAACAAAAAAATGGTTAATTGAATAGAAATAGAAAATCGAAAAAGAACGCAATATGTAAAAATATATAAAGAATATGCATGTAAGAGTATGTCTGTTTTTAAAATGAAAGAGCTGCACAGTTTGTGCAGGAATGTGCAGGAACATAACGTAAGTGACCAAAAATATATATGACAATTACATTACTGTGTGTATGTATGTATATATGTATATGTGTATGTATGTATGTATGTATGTACGTGTGTGTGTGTGTGTGTGTGTGTGTGTGTGTGTGTTTAAACCCACGTTTCATGTACTCCTGTAGCTGTGTCTGTAGCATCTCTCGGTTGTTCTCTGTGTGTTCTGCATAGGACACCAGTCCCCTGCTCACACCGGGGGGGCCCACGGGTCCGGGGGGGCCAGGTGGGCCTGGAACGCCCTTGTAGCCCACATCTGGACAAGGTCATAGACACACACACACACATGCTCGAGTCATGTTCAAAGGCACACCAGGTAAATTATTTATTTAAATGTGGCTCTGCCTAAATGTTTAGCCATCAAACCGATTAACCATTAAACAGGCATGATTTGAGACCAACTCATTCATTCACAGGTTTCTTTTCCAGTTCTTCTAATGTTTAATGAATTATGAAAGGCAGGGGTTCGCAATCTTTTTCAAGCCAGGGGCCCCTTAGAATGGATACATATTTACAAGGACCCCCTACCATTGTTATAGTTTGCAACCTGAATTTAGCCCACTGAAGATGTACCCAAAAAAATATATTGTCCTTGAAAGGACAATATATAGGAATCGTATCAATAACATGCATTGGAAATCTGCTGCTCCCCCTACTGGCTCAATGAATTTTCAAGGTATGTCCCCCTTGAAAATAAATGACGCCTTAAGGCCCTTGAGCAATTATCAGCTGATCAGTTATGTAGGAGTTTTATTCATTATTTCTGATGTAAGGGATAATGTACATCGGCCATTAATGCGAAATAAACTCAGACAGGGTGATGCAGGACCCCAACACAAAATATAACAACAAATGATTTTATTTATTTCAAATGATTTTATTGCTTTCGCTAAAAAATGTCAGTTAGATTATTCATAGCAGCAGTCTGCTATTCAGAAATTACAGACCGTAGAATGCAGTAATTGATTAATCAGAATCGAGTATTCAACAAAACCCTGTAATAATTATTAATAATAACATCATTACATAATTAAACTAATAATGGGGAAAGGTGTATATGATTATTGTGAAGGAAAGAGAAGATACATTTTCCAGACTCACTTTGGAGGTAGTCCTGGATTGCTTCAAGTCTGTATGTGGAACCGCTGTAGATCCCTTGTCCCGGTGCTCCTGGTGAACCTGGTGCTCCAGGGGGCCCCTGGCTGCCGGGGAGACCGGGCACCCCAGGAGGCCCCTGTGGCCCCACAGAAACCGGGTATCCACCATCTACCATGTGGAAAAATGAGAAGACACAATAGACCCTTTTCACAGGTGTCTTGGTAGAACAAACACAGGTGTCGCTCATAACACTAGTTATGGGTCTGCTGCTTTTATGTACCGGTTGGCAGATTCTCAAAAGTATTTTAAGAACAAAAATCATAGTAACTGCAGTTACAAAGATGGCTTTTCACCACTTACTTCTTCGATAATTGTAAGATTAAATGGGATTCTTGTAATATAAATGTAATATAAAGAGTGTGTGTTCTTACTCTGCATCTCTCCAGGAACACCTGGTGCCCCAGGGGGTCCCGGGGGTCCGGGAACACCAGCCATCCCATTCTCTGAAGGAACAGATCAAACAAGCCATATCACTCTCATGACCTCTGACCTCTATCTTTAACAGATCGTGTAACACCTTCATTTGTGCTCACCGTTCATGAGGCTGAAGACCCGTTGAGCTAGCTCCTGTGGGTTGTATCCATAGCCTGCAACCTCCTGTGGGTTGTATCCATAGCCTCCATGACCCGGTACTCCGGGGCTGCCTGGGACCCCTGGGACCCCTGGGGGACCTGGGGGACCTGGGGAACCAGACACATACCTCCGCACCTCCTCCCCTGGACATACATGAAGAAGTTAGAGGTCTCCCACTTATCTTGGTTGGTGTGTGTGTGTGTGTGTGTGTGTGTGTGTGTGTGTGTGTGTGTGTGTGTGTGTGTGTGTGTGTGTGTGTGTGTGTGTGTGTGTGTGTGTGTGTATGACTGTTTGTCTGCAATGATAACCAGACTTACGTTGTAGCAGGCCGATGATGTCATTGACAGAGACAGATCCAGGTGGACCCGGAGGGCCAGCGGCCCCAGAGCCATACCCCTGGTCTGGAGCCCAAAATAATAATAATAATAATAATAATAATAATAATAATAATAATAATAATAATGTAATAATAACACGATTATGTGGATTGTATAACATTGTATAATACAAATGTCATTTTAACTGACAAAGGTAAAGCAAAAATAACAAAATAAAATTCGATTTGGTTTTTAAATCTTTCCATGGGAACCTTATTGAAGCCAACTTATTAACATATCACTTCAACATTGCATGTTATAGACACACTCCAAACAGACTCACTCTGAATGTAGGAGATGACCCTGCTGGCGATGTCATTCACAGACTGATCACCAGGGGGCCCCGGTGGTCCAGGAGGGCCAGCCGGGAGATAATGCATGATGTCACCACCTGCAAATCAGACACAGGTCAGACACGCACGCACACACGCACACACATCAGACTGTTGTATTCTCATTCATAGTTCAGTCTGGAGCCTGGCATGAGCAAAACATTTCAAGGCTGACAACGAGACCACTGCAGTCAGTGGATTGTACTGGACTGTACCTCCCTCACACTTACGCTGCAGGTAGTCTGAAACATACTGGCCCACGTCCACAGGCCCAGAATCTGACCCATCTCTTCCAGGTGGGCCTGGGGGTCCGGGGGGTCCCGGGATGGCTTGCTGGAGTCTGGCAACCTCAGCACCTGTAGTTCGCAGCACAGCATGTTTTATAAAAGAGCCATTGGGGTAATACATAAGTAATGTATAATGAGTTTGCTTCAAATACAAAATGCATGAGTCAGGTAGAGACAGAATAATACAAAAGTCCATAGACAACTGACATTAAAAAGAACGCTTGTGAATAGTTGATACAAAAAAAAAAGTGGTTGTACAAGATTGCTCATTGAATACATGATACAGTAGAAAATGTAAATCAAGTAAAATATATAATATAGTACATGGACGTTAGAAGTAAATGCAGAAAAGGGTTTGATCCTACCGTTGTAACCACCTGGTACTCCAGGAGCCCCGGGAACACCGTCCTCACCTGCGGTGTCGCAACACACTTCATTAAAACCACAAATCATCAGGGTGTCACGCATGACCTTAACCGATGCCCTGGAGGCCATAACCAAGTCATGGTCATAAAAACAGATGCCAGAGAAGCACTACTGTATAGTAGATATAGTTAGCGCTTCTGAATGACATCAGAGTTAGCCCACCTTTAGGTCCGGGTCGACCCTCTGGTCCGGGTCGACCCTCTGATCCGGGTCGACCCTCTGGTCCGGGTCGACCCTCTGGTCCTGGTGGACCCCTGCTACCGGGCTCGCCTGAAAGTCCTGGTGGAAAGTTCAGGGTTCAAAGTGTGCAACTCTTATCCCTATCAACAAATAACGATCCATTATCGGAAATAATTGACTACGTTTACTCAAAGCATCGTTCAAAAGAAAAAAAATGAGCCAATACAACTATTAAAACCATGCACAATTTTTTTAACAAACACATTCCTAAGAAACATGAAATATTGTCCCTGGGAGCACCAGAATAGAAACACACCAGCACCAGCTGCGTCCGCTGGTGCGCCGGGTAGACCTGGTTGGCCTGGTTCCCCTGTAAGAACCGTCCACAGGTGAGCCATTCATTCTCAATGCCTGATAACACTCATGTTTTACAGTTACTGTGATTTTAACAAACGTTATTCTGTGTACTTTTTACTGTAATTCATTATTGGTCTTACCTTGGTAACCCTGTGGTCCTCTTTCGCCTGTGCAAAAAATACATATAGAATATAAAAACAACATTAACATGTTGAGAAGCACCAAAACCAAAAGTACTTTTGTTGGACTTACCCGTGGATCCTTTACCGCCACGAGGTCCAGGGGGACCCGGGGGTCCAGCAAAGAAGGTTTCTGAAACACAACGGACAGATGTCTCACAACTCCCCAAGCACATACGTATTCCCTTATGGTTGTCTTTATGGGTTGAGCTGTAAAGGTCTGTCCTTTCTACCTGAAGTGGGAACAAAGCTGCCCGGTTCGCCCTTCTCACCTCTGGATCCCGGCTGCCCAATACCTGGGAGAGACCGGACGGGCCAAATCACATTTCAAACCAATAAGCCATTTCATATTGACACATTATTGTGTTTATATCATCCTAAGATTGTTTCCAATCCGGGTCTCAGTGCTTTCGTTACTCAAGGCTATTGTCTATTTGGTATTTAGGCAAATGTCTGAATGTGAGTTTGCAATCCAAACACTTTGCTATAAAAATGTCATGGCACAAAGTTTACCTGGAATACCTGGCTTCCCAGGAGGACCTGCTGGTCCGGGTATTGTATCACCTGGAATGAGAGTTTTTTTAAGGTCAATTGACATGTTTACATCTGTATTTTTGTACCAGCCATGAACGTACACTTCCCTACACAAAGATTTAGTGCAGCATAAAAATAAGAAAAGTGATGTGATTAGATTCAGCAATTGCAGCGATACGTCCATAGCACAGCTGACCAACTGACCAGGATAGCCCTGTTGACCCGGCTGGCCAGGAGGCCCTGGGGGTCCCGGGGGACCGGGTGATCCGGCAGCTGAGGATAGCCCTGTTTGAAAAAGATCAGCAAAATGAAACATGCATTGACCGTGCAAAATGAACATATACACGACATAGATACACATATGAACAGTGAGGGCCTTGTATAATTAATAATATAATATATATTCACCATTAGCAGCTGGTGAATATGGTATGATAAGATGAGTAAATAAGCTGACAAGGTGAAAAGGTATTAATAAAGGATTAATAAAGTGCATGTTATCCAGGCTGGTACTTACTAGATCGGGGGGCGCTGACCGTCTCTGACGTCCTGACACTGATCCCAGGCTCGCCAGGCTCGCCAGGTCTACCTGTCTCTCCCCTCGCCCCCCTCTCACCTTGATCTCCCTGCTCTCCCTTAGGACCTAATTGAAGAAAACAAATCAAACCAATCAATGACACTTCAATCCTAATATGTGATTCACTTTTTTTAAATGATAATTATTCTTTATGATTAAGAATATGGCTTTACCAGATTGTCCAGGGAGACCGGCAGGGCCGGTAGGGCCAGACAGACCAGGGGCCCCGGCGGTGCCTGGGGGTCCTGAAGGTCCTGGAGGTCCAGGGATTCCCACAACATTGGATCCATCTGGAAACACTTGAAAGCACAGACAACAACAACAATATTAGAATGATCTTTTTCCAACAGCAATGAGACATTTATACATGAGCGGGAACTAATTTTGTATTAAAGATGCATAGCCCCCACCCCACACACACACACACACACACCTAGCTCTCCCTGATTGCTAAAGCTAAATATATATGTTTATGTTGAGAATATATAATTCATTACAGCATTCATTCACAATTAATGAATTCATTTTTAAGATATTTGCATGACAAACAAACTGCCCAGATCCAAGGCAGAAATGATACATGATGAACTTTAGCCCTCTGGGGATATGAAGACCAAAGCAATGCAGGAAACCAATATCCACACACTATATTAGCGCCTGGTTATTACCTGCACTGAGGATTTTGCCAGGTTCTCCCATTTCACCCGAGAGAAAATAACATTCCTGATTACTAAGCATCTGAAGCAAGTCATGTTAGGATTTGTTTATTGCATGCTGACTGATAAAAGGCTGTCTCCTTTCATTACCTTTAGTGCCAGGTTGTCCCGGGATGCCAACAGTACCTAGGGTTAGAAGTAATAATACATTAAGTTAACAACATTTAACATTTCTAAGTTTAAAATCTTGGGGTAAGAAGTAGCATAACCCATTAAGTTAACATACCGGTAATGTCTAGGATTCTTCAGAATGTATAGCATCGTAGACAACATTCAGAGTTCAGCCCGTCTACGCAGAAAGGTTTGGGTCCTGTCTAGCATTAACTACCTCCAAATGAATATTATGGATATTGTATGCCTCTGTGCTCTGTCACAGTATTGTCAAATGTCTGCCTCTAAATACAGATTATTTGAGGCATCTTCCATTTTTTCCATTTTCCATCCACAAATGGTAAACCGATCTGGCCATAGCCTAAATATTAACAATCTTAGCTAAATTTAGCCTTTAATAATAAGTTGTACGTATGTTTGTTGTTGTTCTTTCATGCCGCTGTACAGTAGTAAACATACCTGGTGGTCCTTGAAGTCCAGGAGTGCCTATAAAAAAAATATACGATTTTAAGCATTCAACTACTGTCAACTATTAAATTAACCCTTACATTATCTAAAACAGTAATGAAGTGTGCACTGTGTAAATGCTTTGCAGCTGGGTTGTGGTACCTGGGATGCCAGCATCTCCAGCAGGTCCAGATGGTCCTCTCAAACCTGGCGACCCAACCGAACCCTGCTCACCTGGGGGTAAGACAGGTATAGGAACTCAACTACCTTGTTTTTTATTTTATTATCTGGCTTATTCATTCAGTTACTCATATTATTTTAAAATCTTTATTCAAAGATGAAGACAACATCATGTAAACATATCACATGTTTCTATAGCATTTCTCCATTGCACTAATAAGAAAAAAAGTGAAGAGAAGTATCTACCTCTCGCACCCTTTTCACCATCAGCCCCATGTTCACCTGAGGAAGAAACAGCCAATAACACCTTAGTAAATGTGTGGCTCGATCACATCCTGATAATATATATTGGTGGAAGTAACAAGGTTAAGTATGTTTGTACTGTTATATATATAATATAATAATAGCTCCTCACCCACTGGTCCCTTAGGACCCTTATCTCCAGCAGGGCCTCGCGGTCCAGTTTGTCCAGGTTCACCTTTGGTAAGGGAAAATTAGGTAGCTTGTAAAATGCATTATGTTCGAATTCAGTGAAGTTTACATTTTTTTGGAAGTTACTTGTAGTATAGCTGTAGTTGTTTGAGTCCCAGCTGAAAGATTTTGGGTTCAATCCCCAATGTTGACAGCCTACTGTAGGATTTCTTAAGCAAGATACCTAACCACCCTAAACCTGCTCCTTAGTGAACTGTATCTGTATTCAATGTAAGTCGCTTTGGCTTACAATTATAAAAAAGTATCAAGGACAAAGGACAAAGCCCTGCTTGCTAGCACACACCTGCAGACCCGCGAGGTCCCTTCTCCCCTTGGTCGCCCTTGATACCCTGTGGCCCTGTTGTCCCACGGTCACCTGGATTCAAAGTGAAAAAAGAAAGGAGATTGAAGAAACTGAAACACTTGTTTCTTTGTAATGGACATGAACACTACAAGCAAATTACTTATCATTATTATGACATAGTACACCTTAAATGGTCTCCAAACCTTTCCCAGAGCTGTACCCCCTAACATCTCACAGTATGTTGTTGTAAAGATAACCATTGCCCAGTGCTGCTAACACTTCTCTTCTAAGCACTGTGTGAACCTACTTCCAGTGTCAGAAATTAACTGGAATTGCCTTATTTCAATATTGTATTACAATGTTGCTTTGGTTCAAACCTTGCAAACAAAAGGCAAAACGTCTGCATTTGGTTTTGTACCTTTGGGTCCAGGAGACCCTGCCTCTCCACGGAAACCTTGTGGACCAGGAGTTCCTGTTGATGACAAGTATGTCAACTAATGACTGTCAACGCTACCACAATGCAACAGTCTAATGTTAATGTCTAATATGGTGCTTACCAGGGATTCCCATAGTGCCTTGCATGCCCATTTCACCTGCATTACAGAAGATATAGGCATGTCATAGGTAATAGCATTATCAATTACTGCAAATAAAAACACATTAGGCCATTGTGAAATTGATTCGAATGATGTTAAAGGACAATACCGGTCTGTGATCTAACCAAAGTAACCGTCTCTTATGGCTACACTAATCCATCCATTTCCTATATATACTGTATATATATATATATATATATATATATATATATATACACCAATATTTGTCAAAATCCCTTGCTTGTACAAATTCTCTTTCTAAGATGCTCTTCCTAAGAGCATTTAATGTGTGCACGCCTGCCACGATTGGCAGGCATGCACACAAACTCTGTACTCAGCAGGCGCATTCACGCAAAATATTCTTAGGCAGAATCTGCACAACAAAGTGATTTTGAAAAATAACGAGTAACGAAAAACACTCGTAACGACACAATGATCTTCAACCTTACCTTTTTGCCCAGAGAGTCCAGCAATGCCAGCCGGACCATGGCTTCCTGGAAGACCTGGAAATCCTGTTGAAACCAAGGTAAGAAATTGATAAAAGCCTGAACACACACACACACACAACAAATGTACATGCATGTACTGATTAATGAAGGAATGATGTGTGACAAAATGGAGAGGGTCTCCAAAGCCCTGCCTTTGTCTCCCTTTTCTCCAAAGCCAGGGGCACCAACTTCTCCTCTGGGGCCCATGGGCCCCTCTCGGCCCCTCTGGCCTGCTGGGCCCTCAGTGCCAGGTTCACCTGGTGAAAGGCAAAAAGAAGGACCCGGTCATATAAACACCTGTAATGCACTTGAACTTACACAAACTTTACTTTCACTTTCACTTACGAATGTACAGTATGCAAAGTACCTTTCATGTACACCTTACAAAGTAGATACAGTTTAACAGATACATTTCTCAGACTGATATTGACGACAATTAAAGTGGATCATTAAGCATGAAGAATGACATGTGTCTACACATGATGTAACATCACAATTATTAATGAGGATTTTTATTACATTACTTCTAGCTGATTTTGTTTTGAATTGACTTTGACACAGACAAAAAACAGTGTTATGTGAGGGTCCCAATTCACCAATGAAGTTATATTATGGGCTATAATTACCAGCATTTCCTTTGGGTCCACGTGGTCCTTCTAATCCAAAATGACCTATCTGACCAGGAGGACCTAGAGAGAAACCAAACACAGGCCATGTAGTTAGTAGTAGACTCTTAGGTATTGATTTGTCTACAATTCTCTTGGTTTTCACACTTATAATTTGAGATTCTATGATTTTCACACTAACCTGGTAAGCCAGCAAAGCCACTGTCACCTGCAAAAGCACAATCATTAGATGTGAGGTTAAAAGTTGAGGTCTATAGTGTATAGTATAATAAATATATTTTATCAGGAAACCAGTGGACTCGCTGACCTTTTGCTCCTTGCATCCCATGATCACCTACAATGACACAAAAATAATCCATAACGATGAGAAGTTGTTGAGAACGACAGCAAAATGTGCAGGTTTTTTTCTCTTTCTCCAGGAAAAGATACTGTTTTTTGTCAAAATAAAATTAAAATACCTTTAGGTCCTGGATCTCCTCTCGCTCCTTTCATCGAGTATGTGAGTGATTCTGAAGAAAACAAAAAGCCTACAATTAACCCCATTCAGTCTCCCGTTTGGATCACCCCACTTCCCCTTGTTCATCATACCCTCCCCCTCCCCCTCATCCA
Source organism: Merluccius polli (assembly GCA_030340625.1). NCBI lineage: Eukaryota > Metazoa > Chordata > Actinopteri > Gadiformes > Merlucciidae > Merluccius > Merluccius polli. The sequence continues at coordinate 147,600 of JAOPHQ010005136.1, forward strand.
CCGTACCTCTCAGGGCGTCCGACCGCAGCTCCGCACGGACCAGCTGCTCAACGGCTTGCCGCAGGGAGGCGCTGTCAGCAGCTCCGGATGCGGCGCCCGCTCCCCCGAGCCCGGACCGCGCCTCAGACCCCACCCTGACCCCCGAGGCCCCAGCAGCCCCGGGCCCAGAGGAACCCAGGCCGATCCCGTTGTTGGAGCGCGACAGGGCCGCGCCGGCGGAGGTCTTGTCCACGTAGGCCGACTCCAGGGGGTCAATGATGTTGATGGCGGAGGAGGCGGAGTAGCGGCTGGAGCTGGCCGACGCGGTGCCCGTGGCCGTCTCCAGAGCCTCCACGCGGCTCTGGAGGTTTTTGAATTTCTCCGCTGGTCGTCATCAACAGTGGGTGAGGGGTCCATTAAGGGAGGAGACACAGAAGACGGACAGGATCGATTAGATTAAGTCATAAGGATAGCATAAACCAATGCCCAAAACTAACAAAACAACAATCACCGCATAGTCATTGATCTGTTCTCCGTATTAGTGGCTTCATATTGATTGTCAACTGTGAAAGAGACGTATTGATGTGAGAAGGGACTGATTCGTATGAAGTTTAATACTCAAGCTATATATAGCGTGTTTTTAAAGGCGGTCTGGGTGGTCAAACGTTACCAATATAATTTGTCCAAATTACTTCCTTGTATCGATTCTGCCGAAGAGCATTTAGCACGCTCTCGCCACAAACATAAACAATGATTGTTGGTGATTTGGGGATCCACATGTCATGCGAGTCTATAGCTTTTCAAAAAGGCTTCCCCAACCCTTTACCAGGGGAGGGTGGGGGTGGCATTATTGGACACCTAACATGGATATAAAGGCAAAGTAAACGTGGGTATGCAGAGACAGGGTGTCCTGGTGGGGTTACCCAGGGCGATGAGTCCAAACAGCAGGCCCAAGAGGAAGAGCAGGCCCAGCAAAAGGCCCAGCAGCCACTTCCACCAGCTGCAGCAGGAGCAGAAGCCACAGCCAGACAACAGGCCAGACTCTTCCTTCTGGATCTCTAAGGACCCAGGACACACAGGTGGAAATACACCAGGACCATATCAGAGCAAACCTACACACAGTATACATGGTGTTCTTCCCATATCAGGACTTTATTAAGATCTTGTAAGGCTGACAAGAATACAACATTGGAAGGATAGTTTACGCCGGTGTTTGAATCCCAGCTGAAAGGTTGTGGGTTCAAACCCCATCATCCGCAGCCTACCTGTAGACATCCCTGAGCAATAATTCTAACCCCAACCTGCCCATTTATGGCCTGTATCCAAAAAGATTTACTGTAAGTCGCTTTGGATAAAAGACTACACAACTACTACATGGCAGACATGTAATGTGTATGTGTTACTTAGAGTATAACAGGAACAGCATGTACCATGTATTTTGACTGTCAATGGGCTGTGGCATGTTTACCTGCATATGTTGCCTTGTCTTTTGTGGACATTTTAGCAGTTCCTGTCGAGAAAAATAAAATAATTATTTATTTGTGTATTCATTTTATTTTAAAATACAATACAGAATATTATGTTGATATGAAATATATGTCATGGCATTATGTGTAAAGAAAATAACTCTCTAAACGTCGATGCAGATGGCTACCGTTAGCGTTAGCTCCTGCCTCCAATGAGACGGACGACATCTTCTGTTTCTCTCTCTTCAGCGAGTCCTCTGTGTATGAGGCTGGAGATATAGAATTAATATGTTTAATAAAGCTGAGAAATGAAATATCATCCGGGTGTGAAAAGGGTAAATACTTTTAGGCTCAATACTCAAACTATAAATTCTGCCAAGACATTACAAATTGTAAATTGTTTCATGTAATTCATGTTATTTGTTTGTGTTTGTTGTCTATGTTAGTCTGCTTGCTTAAACAGTAATCTCAAATGGAATCAATAGAAAATAGTCATGATTTATTGAAAGTGATAACAGCAACAAATTGCTGATTCCAATTTTAAAATTCTCTTCGGTGCCCATGTTGTACTTTTAATAATATAACATTAGCAACAGGGCGTCCATGTAGGACCAGTAACAGTGTAGTAGCGGTAGCTACCATGATAGTATCATAGCAGCAGTACCAGAAATAGTGGTGGGAGCAGAGCTGAACTGCTTGCCACTGTCCTTGGCCATGACCAGCCTCTCTGTCTCCTTCTTGATGGGAGCATTGTCCTTTTCCAGGACCATGAATCTGAAGTCCTTGGAGAACACATCGTCGTTCGTGGGACTGCTGGGTGCCACTGTCAGAAAAGACAGAAATCAGACATTGGTGAGGTTCTTGTGAAAAACACACAAACAACTCTATGGTTTCACCTAAAATATGTACCTGAAACGGAAATAAAACCCTGCCTGACCTCGTACATTAAAGGAGGAGGATAGAGGATGATGACTTATTCGTGACTTACTTGGGACGGTGCTTAGTCCAGAAGTGCTGACATTTTTCTGTACCCCATAACCTTACAGAGGAAAAACACACACACACACACAATTAATTGTTTATAATTAAAATATGATGTAATTACTGTAAGGTAGGTTTAAAGAAGAGAAGCGAGCAGACAGGACATACCTGCATGTGGATGGATGCCATTTGCAGTGTAGGCCGTGGTACTTGTGCTGACCAGGTTATTCTGGACCCCGTACACTGGAACTAGGAGAAAGGAGATATACATAGGCCAGTACATACATTTTTTAGATCAGATTAGATTCCACTTTATTGTCATTGCACAAGTACAAGTACAGACACAACAACATTCTAGTTTGACATCGTGTATGTACATATGTATAGTGGAATATATAATAAATAAGATCATAAATAAGATATATGCAGTAAGAACAGAGGTACAAGTAATGCTAGTAGCAGATGTTATATACAGAATAGGCTATGAGGTTTGATATGAATACGGTAAATACACTATGGACAAGATATGTACAGTATAGTCAGTGGTATAAATATGAATATAGGCGAGATGCATTATGGACAGTGGTATAATACAGTCTAGCGCAAATGTTCAGTGACTGTAGGAAGGTGTGTGGCAGTCTGGGGCGGAGGACGGGAATGGTCGGCCACTGGGGGAAGGTGACATCGTGTTTATATCTGTTTATGGTGGAGACCAGGACCTCAACGACACGGTAGGGAGAGGACTAGGCTCACCAGAGCTGGTGGGAGCAGCCATGCCAATGCTGATAGGGGGAGAGCTCAGTGTCAGGTTCTTCTGGAGCCCTGCGTCTACAGAGGAGAAGAGAAGACAAAGTTATCCCTCAACTACCACAGCTTTAACATAGATTATCATGATGCATGTGATTTATGACTTTTCCCAACTAATAACGCATCACATCCCACTCAAGATTGGTGCACAAGGTCGTGTGCTATTTCTTCCCTGCTGTAAGTTTTGCTGCCGTGTACAGTGAACAATAACAACAGAGATGGATGAGCTGCATCTCATAGTTATCGGCATATTTGGTCACAAGAGTAGCGCTTCATCGTCAGCGCGAGCTTCTCGAAGGCGCGCACGTAGGACTGACCTGATTGACGGAGGGTGCTGACGGGAAACAGGTTGTTGGGGTTGCTGCTGTAACCATAGCTACCGCCACCACCACCAACACCACCACCACCACCACCCACACCCCCAGACCAAACGCTGTCATACTGGCCTAGGAAAAGGGAATCACAAAAACAAGGGATTTACTGTAAAAAAACGTTAGTGTATGTAAAATGCAACGCTTGCACCTTGAAAGGGAACGTTATCACACAAAGTAGGTGTACATCGCGACATCACATCGCACATCATTTGGTCATTTTTTAGTAGTTAATCATTTGTCATTTTGGGCAGAAATTGTTGTGTTTGAAACTGCCACAGCGTTTCTCATGTGAGACGTGGCAAAACAAATAGCCTAGGTGACAGTATATTTACATTGATTCATGATTTTACAGCACTACAACTCTCTTCAGTCCTCTCAATATGGCGGAGTATCGCCAACAACAAAAGTCCCATGATGTATTCTGATGTACAAGGCCTATAGTGATGTTGGCATGAGGAGGGGAGAAGCTGGGCATGAGGGCCGACCTGCGTGACCCTGGGAGCTGTCCGACAGGGTCCTGGTGTCCACGCTGGCCTTGGTGGGGATGGGCAGGGTGCTGGTCGGGGAGCGGGGGGGGCTGATGCTGCTGGAGCGGCTGCCCCTCAGCAGGCGCTTCACGTCGCCAAGCTCTGTCCCTGCAGGTCCCCCCCCCCCACAAGACACATGTCAAAACACAGACGCACACATACACATATATATACAACAGTCATACAAGATCTGTCCCTGAAGGTTCCCCCGACAAGACAAGTGTCAAAACACAGACACACACACACATATATATATACAACAGTCATACAAGCTCTGTTCCTGCAGGTCCGCCCCACAAGACACACGTCAAAACACACTTACAGTAAACACACACAAGTGCACTTGGAAACACAGACAGGTTTTACAGTAAACTGGACCTACCATGTAGATCAAGGTTTCGGTTTCAAGTCAAATTGATAATATTACATCTAGAAATATTCTATCTATCCATCCATCCATCATCCATTTATCCTGTGGACAGACAGACAGACAGACAGACAGACAGACAGACAGACAGACAGACAGACAGACAGACAGACAGACAGATAGACAGATAGATAGATAGATAGATAGATAGATAGATAGATAGATAGATAGATAGATAGATAGATAGATAGATAGATAGATAGATAGATAGATAGATAGATAGATATTATATTATTAGTGTTGTGTTGATGATGGGATGAGTGGAGCGTCACTCACATCTGGTTGAAGGAGAAGCACTCTGGAGTCTGGCTCTGATCTCACTCTCTAAGATAGAAACAAATACAAGGAACAACTGGTTAGACATGGTCCTTTCCTTTCATCTGGCTCGTCTGTCTAAATAATAAACCAGAATGTGGGTAAAAGTGCAGAATTGTCTGACTGAAATGTGTACAATTTGTTTCAATGTTGGATCATGTCATTTTATGATCAAGTCGCCCATCGTACCTCTGCTCTCCGTCCGTCCTCTTGTGGTAGAATTTAAAGATCCTAAATCATAACACAACATTGTGTTATTAGTCATGAAAACAAGTGTATAATGCACACATGTCAATGTCAACACAAAAAACAGTCAATAGTCACCATATTCCCTCCTGATGTACTCAGGAGAAGAGTTCCCGCTTGAACTTCCTGAAATATACACACCAAACAAGTCAATCAAACACACGTCAATCAACCAATCAGTAGATGCAATGTCTTTAATCACAGTGCATTTTAAAAACACAATGAAAAATGGGGAAAAGTTTGTTTTTAATCAAACAAAAGGACAATAGGCAAACAGATAGAGACGACGGCTAAGTTGTGGCTTGGTGAAGTGACAAAACATGGACACCTGGGTCAGTTTGACAAGATTTGGCATCCCATTTTTTCTAACTTGAATAATATAACCATTTGGAGGCAGTGGCATAAAGACATTTGGAGGCAGTGTAACAATGACATTTTTCGATGAACAAATGTAAAGAGATGGAGACGACGTGAGTTGGCTGGACCGGCTGACTGACCATCGTAAGGGCCGGAGCGGGATGTCATCATGGTGCTGGTGCTCTTCCTCTCTTTCAAAACAGGCGAGTACATGGGCTTGGAGGACGAGGAGGACCCCTGCCTCGCGCCTCCGGACCCTCCCGAACTGTAGCTGGTCTTAGTCACGCTGGACACAGTGACGGGACCCAAGCCGCCTCCACCACCTCCTCCACCACCTCCACCACCTCCTCCACCACCTCCTCCAACACCTCCAGATAGGCCGATCTTGAACTCTGAGTCAGAGCTGCGGGAAAGCGCAGAGCGCGCTCCGCCCGAGGTGCTGCCGGTGGAGGAGGTGCCCAGGGAAGCGACAGTCAGGTTTCCAGAACCTTTGCCGGATCCGAACCCACCTCCTCCTCCACCTCCTCCACCTCCACCGACTCCAGAAGAGGTGAAGGCAGAGCCACTGCCAGAGGGGAACAGTGAACCGCTGTCTAAGGAGAGGCCGCCGCTCAGAGACAGGTTACCTGCAGCTGAGATGAGATCATGAGATCAGGTCAGATCACATCAAATCAGGCAAGATAAGAGAAGATAAGATCAGCTCAAGGTAAAATAAAAAATAGTTCATCCCAGACAGGAAGTTAAGGGTGTCAAAGCAGAAAGCACACAACAAGATTTGTTTTAAAAGATCAACATTTTTAAATTCAGAAATAAAAACTCCCCAAAAATTGACAGAAACTATATATATATATATATATATGTACATAATAACAGTAGTAGAAATGTAAATGCCAAGAAATAAACATTACAGACGGTTGAGCTATTATTGTGTGGAGGAGGTGGAAGAGGTGAAGTGGAGAGCCGACATTCAAGTGAAACGTCTAGACAAATTGTTTTTTTTTAAATCTTTTTTCAAATTTCACTTCTCATTACATGAATTATCTTTAATTTTTGCTTCAGACAGGGGATTTCTTACTGTGGACCTTTTCCACATGAAGAATTACTGCGTAAGTAGAATAGACAGACTATAGCCCATCTGTGATCACCACCGTCTCACAGCGGGCAGGACGTTGAAGCCCCCCAGTTGGTCTGCAAGATCCAACTGGCAGCGGTCTGCCTGGAAGAGCGCTTTGTACTGTGAGGACTTGACATCTCTCACACAGCAAGGGATGGTATTTGGCCTGGACAAGTCCTGGCAGACGCCCTGAAACGCCTACTATACTCTGTCTCTTTTTACGATTTAAATGTTGACGTTCAAATTTTTTTTTTCTCAGCCCAGGGCAACACATGAACCAGTTGTCCATCTCCATCAAAGAGACAGACCAGACACACCAGCACCAGCACGCCTACCTGGGCCGCTGGAGGAAACCGTCCGTTGACTCGAGGAGCCGCTGCCGCCCTCTAGTGGAGGACACGGTCAACGTCAGGGTTAGTTTGTAAACACCTGCACTGTGAACGTTTTGGGCCATGAGCAGCCTCTAGTGGCTGGAGGTGTAGCTACAGCTACAGCTGAGTCATTGTCAGATGGCAGTTACTGTCGTCTGAGATTTTTACCACTGTGTGTGTGTGTGTGTGTGTGTGTGTGTGTGTGTGTGTGTGTGTGTGTGTGTGTGTGTGTGTGTGTGTGTGTGTGTGTGTGTGTGTGTGTGTGTGTGTGTGTGTGTGTGTGTGTGTGTGTGTGTGTGTGTGTGTGAATCCAAGTTACATAGTGGTGCAAGGTTTGAATGGACACTCAACACTGACCATAAAATTAACATTAGGCCATCTTTCTCGCCTCAATGATTTAATAGACAACTAAAGAAAAGAAACTTGGACTAAAAAGTGTTCGTTAACATTTCTCACTTACTTGGTGGCAGTGATGTCAGCCTGGTTGTTGTGGATACTGTTTCTGTGGTCACTGTTATGCATCAAGACATAAGATACACTGAATTCAATAAAACACATTATGAAACAGCTCTTAACATGTTTTGACATGGTGTCTTTAAACACAATTATGCATGACTATATGTGGATGCTTTTTAAATATGCTTTTAATGTTTTGTATTAACCAGTTGGGCTCTTCAAATCAATGATGTTCAATGATGTATTGGAAAACAATAAAGATTGTTTAATTGCCAATCAATAGCTAGGAACAGCACACAACATGATATAAGAGGGTATGGGTTGTTTTAAGTGGAGGTTAGTCAAACACCACAGTGCACTCTAACCTTAGCGACGCAATTAGTGCAAATAAGCCTTAAACAATTTCAGCCAATCAGGAAAAAGCAAATGCAATGTTTTGTATTTTATTAAGCCAATGTGAGTGTTTGGCTTTAGTCTTCAAAGCCACATTAAGCATCTATCCATTAAAGATCCAACATCCTCAATAACCAAGGTGTTGAGGAGGTTGATTCATGCACAAATCATTCCATTGTGTTGTGCTGTTTTCATGAATAAACATACACCTCGTTGTTCCTGTGTAACGCTCCTTCAGACCTTACCTCTGCCACTCCCTCCCGCCTCGCCCCCGGACTTGATAATCTTTGTTGTGGTTAGATTCTCCATCCCATGTTATCTGTGATCAAACACAACAAAGCTGTGGTTAGATTATCCATCCCATGTTATCTGTGATCAAACACAACAAAGCTGTGGTTAGATTCTCCATCCCATGTTATCTGTGATCAAACACAACAAAGTTGTGGTTAGATTCTCCATCCCATGTTATCTGTGATCAAACACAACAGTTGTGGTTAGATTATCCATCCCATGTTATCTGTGATCAAACACAACACTGTTGTGTTTAGATTCTCCATCCCATGTTATCTGTGATCAAACACAACACTGTTGTGTTTAGATTATCCATCCCATGTTATCTGTGATCAAACACAACACTGTTGTGTTTAGATTCTCCATCCTATGTTATCTGTGATCAAACACAACACTGTTGTGTTTAGATTCTCCATCCTATGTTATCTGTGACTCAAACACAACATAGTTGTGCACCACTGTGTGAATGATGGGTCTCATATGATTGGTGTGCATAGGAAATACTGTTTTGGAGAGTCGTGTTTGATCGCATTAATCTAATACCATACTTTTTCTGCGCCCAGGGCGGTGTTTCCCTTTAGAGGACCTCTGGAAAAGACGTGTCCTTTGTTAAAGACATGGCTCTATTTCGTTCCTTTGTGACGACGCCACCTTAGGGAGAGGCACCCATGGCCTGGCTGAGGTCATACCGGTTTAAAGGGATCACATTGAGTTGTTTGGTGGCCTTTATGCGTGATAAATGAAACTGCTTCTTCTTTTTTTTTACCCCCACACACCTACAGGCCTCATCATGGACACTATACAGACATGGGATCCTATGCAGTGAGTCATCGCAGAGCACAACATATGGCATGTCAGTCAGGGAGAGAAGCTGTTGAAACGCTGCAGCCTATGCAGAGACGCTGGGGGGGCAAATACAAAGGGTGGAGATTAAAGACAAGGCGAGAGAATGAAGTGTGATGTTGCGTGATTATCGCATGTCAGAGATAGAAGTGTGTAAAAATATGTGTGGCAACAAGTCCGTTCATGTACTTTCTTTTTTTCTTTTTATGGGAATACATTTAATAAGCTTATTTTTTTGGAGAAACCACGAATGCCAAATAGACATGTGCTTCACATGCTTTACTGTTTCAAACTGACACACACACACTGATAATGAATTTCCTCACATGAAAAATTCCCCCATGTAAATATAAGTCTTGAGTAAACACTCCAATAACAATGTTAATACCTGTTAATACCTAACACACATGTTAATACCTAACCAGTGTGTACTTGTCTAATAATGTTTTTAAAAGCACGTGCTTCAAACTTTTCCGCTCGAGCAACCGCCACCTACAGTACAAACACCAAATGTAACATCAAACACCAAATGTAACATCAGTATACAATCAACATTTTGATTGTATAATTTTTTACAAATCTATAACGCCGACTTTAAATTCAAATATAAAACCACAGTTGACCGCAGATAATAACTTTATTTATATAGCACTTATATAGCACTTATATAATAATAATAATACCATATATAGGCTATTAATGTTTGAAATGAGTTTGCTTTCACATGCGTTTGAAAGCAAATCTTAAATGTGAATGTGGTTAAGTTCAATATGGTAAATGTGAATGTGGTTCATGTTAGTTATGGGGAGGATCACAGGGGTGTTGAGTGACAGGAATGCCAGATAAAGGTGTAACCTTGGGCAGGGCGTAACTTCTGAACCACAGCAATGAAATACAGCCCAAAATTAGCCATGTTTACCCCAAGTCACGTAACCACACAATAACAGAGAGCCGCATGCATGTACCGACTCTCAACCCACTACTCTCAACCCACCCTGGGTTTAGATTCTGGTCGCTTGGTTGAGGATTGCAGTGGTGCGGATACATCAAACAATTATAGTTCCTTACCGAACACACAGCACTTATTGTGCACACACACACACACACACACACAGAAATACACAGGCACACACATCATAAACAAGCACACAAACACACACACACACACACACACACATCATAAACAAGTGCACAAACACACACACACACAGAAACACACAGGCACACACATCATAAACAAAACAAGCACACAAACAGACACACACACACATGCACATGCACACACACACACACACATACACACACACACACATGCATATGCACATGCACACACACACACACATTCAACAACAATGCAACCGAATGAGTCTCAAAGCGTATCAAAGTGTATCAAAATCATCTGACACATTCAATCGCTCCAACAGGCATTGGTTGGTTAAGCAGATACGATGGCAAGTCAACAATGTTTGGTTTGCCTACCTTTCAGCTTGTCTGAGCGACAACAATCCCCCCCCCCTCGACTCCTTGCCTGAAAGAAATGGATCCCTTAATAGTCTTCTCCAACGTTTATTCACACACACACACAGTCTTTTTCCACACAGATGTAGGCCAAGTCCAGGTGCGTCCAGGTGTAGGTATACACTACACCACACACTGCCACCGACTAACATTTGTTCTTATGTATTAGCTGCTTTTCTGACTCACTGCCTCCCGGGGCATGTTCTGACAGGGCGGATGGGCTGTTACTTTCACCTCTGAAAGACATCGCGTTTAGGAGCAGGGAAGACATAGCCTGCGGAGAAATGGACAAGAAAAGTACACCTGTGGCTGCTGAGAAATACAGGGCAATTAAAGTATGACAACTGTTAGATGTTGATGGTTATGTTGGTCCTGTATTATCAGGTTGGGTTTAAGGTGTGTTGTGGTTGTGGCTATATATATATATATATATACATTTGGGCCTCATAAACCCTTACCTCAGGCTGTGTAGGTGGTCCTTGTAAAGAGTGCGAACCTGAACTTCACTTTAAAACAATTAGAACAACAGTCCTTTTAAATTTTACAAAAACACATACAATATTTACGGACTGAACAATGAATAGTGACTCAAGCTTCTGTTTGAATGTTTTTTTTTAATGCAATATATTTCAAAAGCTGAAAAATGAAAAGCATGTGGTTTTAGATCTCTAACACTTTCCAATGTGAGAATTGGTAAGCAGTTAAATTATGGCTTTAAGGATGCACACAATAAGCATTTGGTCGATAGACGTGTTTTAATATGTTTTAATAATTTAGTAATTTTGATTAGCAACATAATACATGTGTGATTAAATAATCAACTGGTGTTTTCATCAGCGGAATAATCCCGGATCTAGTGGTCATACTTTATTAATCTAAAGTCTGATTTGTGAAACTAGGAAAAATTTCTAATAATTAAGTTTGTTTCCATATTTCATGACGCTTGAATCTGCTTTTTGACTGGTCTGCCCACACACTTGGCATCGCACCACCACCTGAACTGGGACATAATATACAACTATAGGCTCATTATAAAGCAATCTAATTAAAATGACCCAGAACATGAGAGGACACTGCAAAAAAATGAAATTAAATGAAATGTAGAAGATTTAATATACAGTACATTGTAGGCCTATGTGTTTCTGTAGTGCAATGTTTCTCCTCTAATTGAAAATTAGAGGAGAATTCATGTGTGTAGTAAAAGGAAATTATACATTAGAGTGTGCCGAGTATGAATGTCTTTAAAATTATTCTAGTTGTACACAAACCTCAATCGCGATGGCATATGGTGAAGTGATTTAAAGTGGGCTACTTTAGTCATTCACGTCGCTTCTTACTGTAAAGGTCATGAAGCCGAAAGCAATGTCAATTTGATTACCTAAATAACGCATATTTCAAGTGCTGCTGACAACACATGAAATATGATGCCATGTCATTTACTTACTTGTGTCTGGTATACATGTTCACTTTAATCCTAATTTTGACATTTTAATTTAAGATGATATGAATATAGAATGATACTTGAAATGCTTTCATAACGAGCACTTTGGTGTTAGGGTAGGAGTCTGTTTATTACATTCAAAACTGTATAATGTCATTCATATTCATGTATTTGATCTTGTAAAAGTGGGGCAATGTTTCAGTACACTTTTAATTGCTGCCCGAACAAGTCTGGAGCCATCTTCAGACTCCAGCCTCAAACATTACATTCCACTCTTTGCACCATTTCTTCAGCGACATAAATACTTTTCTTTTCTTTTTACATGCTTAAAAAACGTCCATTGATTTAGAAAGCTTGAAATCTTTATGGTTTTTAACTGCTCTGGATTAGATTTGTATGACATCATGATATGAGGCCCATCGGCTACTGAATGCTTTGTAATTGTTCAGTGGTTAACAGATTGAGGGGTTTTAATTGGAGTAATGGTCATTCTGTTTATCATACACCGAATCTGCTCACCAGCTGAACCTTTAACCTATTGGCTCGTTTACCATTAAGACTTTAGCAATGCATAGCCCATGGGGGAGAGTGGTGTGTTTGTGTTGAGCCATGTGTGAGCCATCAGATTGGTATTTGGCAGCTGTTCTTGACCCTGTTTCACAGCCTGGGGAGAAGCTGAGCTCTATGCCTATTAAAATGAATTAGGAAAACAACTTTTTCTTCCTTCCAAAAAATGTCGAGGGCTGGGTGCTGGGTGTTGGGTGCTGGGTGCTGGGTGCTGGGTGCTGGGTGCTGGGTGCTGGGTGCTGGGTGCTGGGTGCTGGGTGCTGGGTGCCGGGTGCTGGGTGCCGGGTGCTGGGTGGACGCCGCCTGGTCGAGGGCTGGGTGCTGGGTGGAAGGACCGTGGGAGACTGAGGACTGGTTCAGAGGGTTCGGCGATGATGATGACCTGGTGACTCCTGTACGTTCGTCTCACAGTATCTCAGCGTGTCTGAACCTTCCTCAAGGACGGCTGTGTGGCTGTCTCTCCAGAGGCATCACGCGTCGTCCATTCAGTCCTTCTCCTTTCGGTAGCCTCACCGAGGGGCCTTCCATCTGCAATGAACGGCAAGATGGACTCTCGGAGTTGTTGAGCCAGTTGGTCACTTGGCTCTTCAAGGTTTTCCCTGCTCCTCCATGAGGTACACCTTGTCCATGGGCTGCATCACTTGCTTCATGCATCTCCTTCTTAGTCCCCGTTTCCTGGACCTTCTGATCCTGATCCTAAATAGAGATAAGATATTATAGGTTCATCTTTGTGCTAATAGTCTACCTCTCTTAAACAGCATCCCCTGGCCCGAGTCAGACTCTGGGTGGGGCTGGGTGAGGCTGCACACATTGCGGTGCATGAGTAATCACGGCCCACAACCAGCTATCATCACACACAATCAAAGAGACAGCTCCGACATGTCAGCGTTCAACACCTCCTCTGGAGCCTTGCCAACTCTCCAGTAAACGGGCGTACAGCATCTACCTGTGTCCTGTGTGTCGGAGGAGCCCAGCAAAGCCACTTAGACTTGAAACTCTTGTACAGACGTCTACCCATTTTGTGCTTTTCTTGACAATGGTTTTGCGTCTGTATCACTGGTATATTTTCTCTCAGAAATCAATAAAGTATGATTATATTCCCTCTTATGGCCATTCAATTAGTTTTAATACATATGTACATTATATTATGGGACATATTTCTGCAAGCTATGTACCTAACCACCCAGGTATCATAGAAACCTTTCGAGGCTACTATGTCTGTTTCATTTGACAAATTCAGACACTGAGCCAGAGCCACAGCCAAGCAGTATTGAGGGACAGGGTGGATGCTGAGGGAAGGAGCATGTTTATTTCTTACAGTGCCCCCTGTTTTGCTGCTTTATTTATATTTCATAGTTATTTTCCTTTCCTTACGACAATCTCCTTATTTGAATTGGTGTGTATAACAGACAGGATGAAGACAAACCTTTCTTATGCTGTATTGCAAGTTATGTTTCCAATAACTTTAAACTCAAAGTAATTTGTGCTCAGGAGCCTAATGTGAAGAAGTGAAGAAACGTTCATCCGTGCCATAACCCAGGTGGTCCATGTTGACATTAAATCTATAATATGAAAAATAGTTCATAACTTGGAACAGCCTTCTACACGTTTCCTAAAAAGGTTTTATAGTGGTTTGCATTTGACTGGGTGTGTATGGGGAACATTTATTTCATTTATTTTTTTCCTGTTACAATACCACGGCTGGCCAGCAGGGGGCGGTATTTAGCCACGGATGTATTACCCGGAAACAAAAAAAAGTTGCATATCCTGTGTCGCATAACAGACGTCCTTGCTGTTTATTTGCAAGTGTTAGTGGTAGTGGTGGTGGTGTGTCAATGGTGTCCCTAGTAGTTTTAAATACCGTCTGCTGCTCTCGGTAATACCATTGATCAGTGATCAGTGATCATGTCGTTTAAAGACTTCAGCAGGTGGAACACCAGGGCGGCGGTGCTGTACGCGTTAGGCGCGTGGACCATGATCGGATCGCTGTGTTACTATAGATACATGGGTTATGATGTGGTGGAAGGTAAGTCCACTTTAATACGAATGACATAATAATAACATCATTAATAACAGCAACGGTATGTCTCTCAATAGCACGTGACACACACACACACACACACACACACACCTCATAGGGGTCTACAATTATGTGAGAGAGCCCTGCTTAGCAACACACACACGTGCACAAACAAACACACTCTCACACACACACTACACACACTCATTCCTGGCTCTGTGTTCCCCTGTTTTTCCCCCTATGAAGTGAAAAAAGAAGAGGAGCCCGAAAACCCGAACGAAGTGGTCCACACGACCCCTCACTCCAGGACCGTCCTGGTCTACAAGGACAAGGACTTCGTCCCCTACAGCACGAGGATCTACAACATGTTCAACCCCTCCTCCCCCTCTTCCTCCTCCTCCTCCTCCTTCGTCCATGAGTCCGGAGGAGCCGGTGAGGAGTAGTGCCACCGTCCAGGATCAATCAAGGACACTGGATGACATGTATGTTTAAATAACAGCATTCATGTTGAGGATGCTGTTGTGGATGAAGGAGTTGGAGGACCTCCTTGTATGCGATTCACGAGGAAGAGAGGGAGAGATGGGAGAGAGAGAGATGGAGAGATGGGAGAGATAGGGGAGGGAGAGATGGGGCAGAGATGGAGATATGTAATGCCCCCCAGCAGTTAAGGAACCGAGCCACGGTGTCTCCTCATTCAATTTCAAACCATTGACTTTGACTCGAGAAAGTTGTCATTTTGTAAATAAACGTCTAGGAAAAAAAACAAATGGTGTCTGGTCTACTACTGAGCTGAACGACACAGGAGCCTTCAATTACACAGTACTACTTCAATTACACAGTACTACTGTGCTCACCTTCAATTACACAGTACTACTGCGCTCAACTTCAATTACACAGTACTGCCTACTGCACTTACCTTCAATTACACAGTACTGCCTACTGCACTTACCTTCAATTACACAGTACTACTGCGTTCACCTTCAATTACACAGTACTGCCTACTGCACTTACCTTCGATTACACAGTACTGCCTACTGCACTCACCTTCAATTACACAGTACTACTTAATTTACACAGTACTACTTAATTTACACTACTACTTCATTTACACAGTAGCCTACTACTTCAATCACACAGTACTACTGCGCTCACCTTCAATTACACAGTACTACTGCGCTCACCTTCAATGATAAGTGCATTACGCAATACTATACATGACAATGGTCCTGGTCCCATTATTACTAGTTCTGTACAATGTGGACACATGCAGCACAATACAGTACAATACAGTACAATACATTACAATATAGTATAATACAGTATAATACGGTAAAATACAGTACAATACAGTATAATACAGTACAATACAGTACAATACAGTACAATACAATACAGCCCAATACAGTACACTACAGTACAATACAGCACAATACAGTATAATACAGTACAATACATTACAATACAGTATAATAAAGTACAATACATTACAATACAGTATAATAAAGTACAATACATTACAATATAGTATAATACAGTACAATACAGTACCATACAGTATAATACAGTACACTACAGCACCATATAATACAGTATAATACAGTACAATACAGTATAATACAATATAATACAGTACAATACAGCACCATACAATACAGTATAATACAGTACAATACAGTATAATACAATATAACACAGTACAATACAGCACCATGTGAAATGGTCTGACGAGGCTGCGCCGCCGCACGCGGGCCACGCGGGGGCGCGCGTGCCTTCCACACGTGTCCAGGTAGCGGAAGTTGTGAGGGGTGCGAACCGGCGCCACCGACGACGATATCATCTCCGTCCACCTATGGTCTCTCTCTCTGAAGCCAACGCAAACAAACAAACATGAAGGCTATCATACAGCGGGTGACCGCGGCGAGCGTGGCTGGTAAGTTGGTGCGCACTGAGCTGGGCGTTACGGACGGACCGCGAGCAGCCGTCACCGGCTTCTGAGGGGCAACTTGTGCTAGCACAGTTAGCTTAGCCCTGTGTGTGTGTGTGTGTGTGTGTGTGTGTGTGTGTGTGTGTGTGTGTGTGTGTGTCTGTGTGTCTCTGTCTGCCTGTGTGTGTGTGTGTGTGTGTGTGTGTGTGTGTGTGTGTGTGTGTGTGTCCCTGTCTGTGTGTGTTTCTGTGCCTCTGTCTGTGTGTCTGTCGTGTATGTCAGTATTTCGTGACTGCGCCGGGATTTCACGTCGAGAAAGTCGTCTAAAAAAAACCCCCAAAAAACACTTTTCGGCTCAGGAAAGTGAGACCAAAATCGTCCAAAAATTAATCCCGGAAGTCGTCGTCGTCGCCGGTTCACCAACCGTGTGTGCTTTCAGTTTCGGTTCTGTCCGGCGGCCATGTAAGGTCAGAGTGCAGCCTGAGGTCCACACTGCCTTAACGCCTGCATGTCTCCCGCTAGTGGGAGGGGAGCAGGTCAGCGCCATAGGACGGGGGCTGTGCGTGCTGCTGGGCATCTCGGTGGAGGACACCCAGAAGGACGTGGACTACATGTGAGTGGACGACATGATGACTGGCATGTTTTACTGAATTGGTACAGTTTTTACATTGTTGGATTGTTCTGTTTTTTTCTCCTTTTTTTAATCTTTCATTCATTTCATTTCATTTCATTCATTCATTCATTCTGCCCTACAAAGGCAGAGTGCAGTATCTGCCTTTTTGGGGTTATCGGTAAAACAAATATTGGGGATTTTGTTTAAGGCAAAGATTAGTTATTGAATCGTTGTTTATTAAAAGTATTTCCACTTATCTACTTGCAACACAATTGGCTGGACGATCAAAAAACTTCAAAAGGGGTTTGAAAACTACAAACTGTTGACGTAGATACTGCGGCTTGCCTTTGTAGGGCAGCATTCCTTCATTTATTCATTCATTCATTCATAATGGTGTCTGTATTATTTCCAAGCTCAAATGTCCAGCATCTCTCACCCCGTCCTCTCATTTCTTTTTCCCCCCAGAGTTCGCAAAATCCTCAACCTGCGTCTGTTCGAGGACGAGAACGGCCGCGCGTGGAGCAAGAGCGTGGTGGACCGGGGCTTCGAGGTGCTGTGCGTCAGCCAGTTCACCCTGCAGTGCGTCCTGAAGGGCAACAAGCCCGACTTCCACGCCGCCATGCCCGCCGAGCTGGCCCAGCCCTTCTACAGCCACCTGCTGGAGAGCATGAGGTGTGCCTACAAGCCGGAGCTCATCAAGGGTGCGTGTGTCTGTGGGTTGTTTGGGGGTCTGAAAGGGGAAGACGCCCCACGCCTTGGTTTAATGTGCGACGGGGACTGTTTAGCTTTTGGACTTAGGGCAAGTTGAGATGCAGGCCAAAGGCCATGATGGAGCAGGTGTAGTAGGGGTCAGGCTTCTTGCTCAATGGGTGCCCACAGGAAGAAATGGAGATTGAACCCAGTACTCTTTGTTCAGAAAGCCCTAGCCAGTACACCATCTGGCTTTAGCTGTGAAACAGCATTGTTTCACAGCTAAATCTCTGTCTGCATTCACTTTTATTTTTCTTTACTCTGAGGAAAGTTAGAGAACCACATTTTAAAAATGTGGCTCCAAAATACAGGGCGGCTATTTTATTTTTTCGAGGCCAGGATAAATGGGGGGGCTTGTTTCTTGTTTCTCGTGAGAGTCGTAGTGCTGGTGCGTGATGCCATATTACCCGCGGGGCTTCGGGTTTCCAAGCTCATTTAAAAAAAATAAATTAAAAAAAACGAAACCAAAAAACAAATTGTGGATGGTCACGACTCTTACCAATTCTCTTTAAGTTTGAAGAAGCGCCCTCTAGCCCTCGTATTTAATTGCTCTCTGTCCTGCCTCGGTGTGGAGTAAAAGGGATGGAGGGGGGGGGGGGGGGGGCTCGGCAGTGCCGCAATCCAGCGGAGGTGGCACTAAATTGGGTCAGCCCACCTGGGAGCAGGTGCGGAGAACACCTTGTCCCAGCGAGGAGGAGGACTAAGGCTTTCTAATTATTCCCCCCCACCCCCATACACACACACACACACACACACACACACACACACACACACACACACTCTCTCTCTCTGACTCCTAGTCCCTGTTCAGGAGGAGAGAAGAAATATGATGACACAGCCATTTTTCACTTAAAGCCACAGCTTTATTGTGCACATGGTGTCATTAATCTCACAGACCTACTGCAAGAAAGGGGAGCCATTCACTTTGTGTCACCCACCACCTTTAACACCTTCCATGTCCGTTCCTCACCCATTATGTCACCTTGCTGGCCCATTGTCTCGAGGTGCTGCAACCCCCCACCTCCTATGAGACCTCAACTACCAACATCTGACCAACCCTGCATTGGTGACATTTAAGTGTCCATGTGGACTTGTTATGGTCAGTAAAGCCTGCTCATCACCTGATCATAATCCTCATGTGATGTGTCACATTGTGTTTGTTCTACTTTCATAGATGGAGAGTTTGGGGCGAAAATGCAGGTCAACATCCAAAACGACGGGCCTGTCACAATCGAGCTAACGTCGCCTACAGTTCCCTCAGACCCAAAACAGGTATAGTTTTAGAGTAAAAAAAACCCCAAAAAACGATACTGTTCAGACCTCAGCTACGTCTTGTGCTATATATTCATCCAGTGTTAGTAACTTTAACATGGTTCCCTGTAGGCGTCAGGGTTGCTTTGTGTACTTAACAAATAGCTGTCAGTGGAACTGCCAACAATAGGATTCTTGTGGAGCTCAATAGGAATGGCCTTCACTGCACTGGGGTGTTGCATGGTCAATATTTCATATTTTAAACTTGTGTAAATCTGACTATCTGGGTGACATTTTCTTCAGTAGCCATTGTTCACCACTAGATGGTGATGTTTGTTCTAGAGCTAATAAGAACATGGGCTTCTACGTCCTGAGGTACCTTCAGTATGAATTGCCACACCTCTGAAGACCTCCTAAGAAACACACACACACACCACTTGAGATTGGCTTCGTCCGTTTTGCTTGTGTGGGGGTTTCTGGATTGTTGTCCGAGGAGAATCCTCTTAGTTTGTGCTGTTATCCGTCTTGCTGACCTCCTCTCAACCCAGTCACAGCTGCTCTCATGCTCTTTGTTGCCTTGGCGATATGTGCCGAAATAGCCTATAGAAGGAGAGGATTCAATGCTTATCAAACCCTCGATAGAGTGACCATCCAGCAGCTGTTATATCTGTGAGGGAAAAAACACTATTTTATATTGCTACCGACAAAGTAGTCTGTTCATTTCTCAGTTGTTGTGTAGGTAGGTTTGTACAATCAAGAATATAAGCTGCTATTGACTCCATTCAGATGCAACAACTACTGCCCTCTCCAAACTAATGTGCAACAATTCCAATCCAGTCCCTTTTGCATTGCATTCCACCAATTGCAAAAATAGCCCAATTAGTCCCCAAGTCGCGAGTGTGATTCTGGTCACTTCCACAGAGCAGCAAGCGCTCACCATGTCACAGTTATGGGACGGCTTTGCCCACTTTGTGAGCTGGCCGTCCAGACTTGGACTAAGAGAGGATGTGTATTTGGGGGGGGGGGGTGTAGGAGCGATGATTGTGGTGCGGGTTGGTGAAGCCATCCAGAATGTTAATCTAGTCTCTTTGGGATGGGGGGGGGGGGGGGGGGGGGTTGAGAAGACTCAATGGCCAGCCAATGAATGGCCAGGCGATGGCTGGCAGCCACTGTGTCTTTCTTTCCATGAATCTGGGATTCAGAATGAGAAAACAAACAAATAAATCAGCACACTGGCTCCAAGTTAATACCCAGTCAACCATTATGTTGTGTTTTGGTCGTTGTAGTGCAGCTTTGATCAGGGTGTAATGCCAAATATTTGTAATACATTTACATTTGTGTCTTGTGATTTGTGATGAGGGGGGGAATCCTACTTAACACACAGCTATTTGCTATGTCCATGTAATCTGGTTTCTGGAACATGTTTCGTGTCTGTCCCGCATTGACAGAGCTATTGTTCTCAAGCCTCTGTTTACGCAATGCTCTCCATTTAGTGAAATGCAAACTCCCCCCACCCCCCACCCCCCGGTGCCCGCTCGGTTAATAATGCAGAGCCCCATGCAGTGTCAGATTTATGATTTAACATTGACGTTTGCGTTATGAATTTTTCTCCTCTGCTCTTAAAAGTTTTAGCAGCAATGTTCACAGGCCCTCGGTTTTTGTCTTTTTTTTGGACAGAGGGGAAGGCTACTACCACTTCTACTGCCAACTGCTCAGCCCCTCACATCCGCAGTGTACCCGTATTACTCAATAGCTCCTTTAAGTATCTGAAATTCATTGCAAGTCGCTTGTATTATAGTGCCCATGACATGACTAAGTAGTTAAATGGTAAATCATCACAGACTTTAAGCAAAAAAAAAATGTTTTGTAGTTTTATTTATGTCGTGTAGTTTCGTCCTTTGCTGGGGTTAGTGACAGCAGTGGTGCTGATACTTGAGGTGTGTGTGTGAGTGAGTGACTGGCAGTACGCACACACTGTGTGTGTAAGACTGGCAGTGCTGCGCACACACTGTCTCCAACAATAGTCCCATTGATGCGATCATATGACAGCCCAGAATAGCCAAAGACGGGGAAAGAATAGATCTGGGTTTTTCTTTTCTTTCTTTTTTTGCTCACACACCCCAACGTCAAGAGCTTAGCATGCTGATCTCAGGGCCGCTCATAAGGGCTTCGTTGTTTTAGAAATGCGATGTGCTGTCAGCATTGCACCTCTTGATGGACATTCACTATGAACATCCATCATGGTACTTGCAACACCAGCATCCAGCAACAGATTTGGCAGGGATGCTGGTAATATATTTCGAGATCATCCACATTGATATTTAAACCTTTAAATCTTGTAGTAGGAAAGAAAGGTGCTGTCGGTAAGATTTGAGATTTGTTAAGAGAGCGAGCGGAAGAGATCAAGAATTTGAAACTAAACAACCAAAAAAAGACCCCTCCCTCTCTGCGTTTCTCCGCCATTGAGAAGTATTGCCTTTCACTCACCTGTGACTGACGGGAAGGAGGGATTCCCCGGACCAATGATGTAAGAGATGCCCTGATTGGACAGAAATGAGCCGGGAGCAGTCTATAATCTAAATTGGCTCATACAGAGGTGCAGTCAACTCGATATTCTCACAGCGCATTTCACTCACTAATAGCTGACGGATGGCTGTGCCATTTTTAACAAATTACACTCAAATAATAGCTCTTAAATCTTACCTACAGCATCTTTTAACTGTAGAAACTACAAACAAATACAGAACAATTATCTATGTACACAATGTGTGTGTGTGTGTGTGTGTGTGTGTGTGTGTGTGTGTGTGTGTGTGTGTGTGTGTGTGTCGGCACAGATGGCAAAGCATGAGAAGCAGCAGCAGAGGAAGGAGAAGACCCGCTCCAAGGGCCCTTCAGAGTCCAGCAGGGAGAAGGGGGCCCCACGCTCCAGACCGGACCCCAACGCCAGCAGCGGGGCCGACGGGGACGTGTCCTCAGAGAGGGAACCCTAGGGGTCCGTAGGGTGAGCACGGCTGCACACACCACGCTGGTTATTTGTTATTTAATTTAGATTTAGCTTTGAGTTTCTTTTGCTATTGTAGTTCCATTTTTTAAATTTCATTTTCAGTTTAGTTTCTGTCTTATCTTTAGGGGTTCCTTGTTGTTTCTATTTCAGTTTTAGTTTGAAAGATCCCATTCTGTTAAGACTCAGTTTGAGTATCAGTTTTTTTTATATACTAACTAACTAAACAGGTGTTCAGTTTCCATTCAAGTAATTATTACACAACTTATTGAAATGAATGACCAACACACTGTTAGTCATTCATTTTAATAAGTTGTGTACTCAGAATAACACAATAGCAAAATAGCTGAGTTGTGCATTACTGAATATTACTACATACTTGCTTACATACTTTCGATTTTGTTTCGGGTCAGGTTCTATTTCTATTGTATTTCCAGTTTTGAATTCACACGCATTTTTTGTACCACAAACGCTGTTGGCTTTGCCCGACCTCTTTTGGTAAAGAGCCATTTGCTCTGTTTGTGATTCAACAGATTCATACTGCAGATATCCAGGAGGCATGGAGGGGGGCGGGGAGTGTAGTCATTTCCCTTCAGCGTTTGTTTACTTGTGCAAAAACAGCCAAATTAAAGAGGGGGAGAGGGGGAGTAGATCAGTAGAGACTCAGTGAATCAACCCCTCCTTGAAGAAGCCTGTTCTGCTGTCTCTAGAGAGGGGTTGCAGGAATGAGTCCTAAAACCCAGAAATCCGGGTTTTGGCCACTTCCGGTTCTCTCGCCTCGAAGTCAACAGGTTTTTCAAATGGGGGTTTCGGTTAGACGCCTGAAATAAGATCTGTGGTTAACACAAGCGTAACAGATTGACATGTTTTGTTCTATGACATAAAATACAGGAAGTAAATACCCTACCTGTGAATTTTTAACCTTTTACGTGTCTTAAGCTTCTGGGGATTGCATTTACGCTTCAAAAATCATAAAAGTGGTGTTCATTGGTGAAGATTATCTTGCTTAACAAAACGTGCGAGTATCATAAACGTTTGTTTGCCGCAGAGCTTATTTTCTGCAATAATCCAATGGAAAAAACCCATTGGCTTTTTGTCGAGGGAACCCAAAGCGATGCTTTGTAGGGGTTGGCCTACAAAAATACGTCATCCCTGCAGCACTTTATTGAGGCTGCTGCTTGTTTTGAGTGCACAGTGAATCTCCCTGTCTGAACTAACAGACGCGCACGTCAGCCCCATGTGCTGTCAAACTACTATCTGTATCTCGTGGGTAATTCCTTTTTTCTTTCCTCGCAGTCCTCCCACCCCCCCTGCTCAATATACACACACACACACACACACACACACACACACACACACACACACACACACACACACACACACACACACACACACACACACACACACACACATACTGAAGTACCGGTATGAATTGGTATTTGCCCAATACTCATTTAATAAGCCACACCTCTGAAGAGCTTCAAAGAAACACACACACACAGATTCGCGACTGACTCCAGTTACTTAATAACCAGTGTGTGTGTGTGTGTGTGTTTGTGCTCATCAAAAATGCACGAGCTGGCTGTGCTGTGTAGCAAGTGAGTTGTTGCGATACCGAACATTATATTTGTATATCCATGGGGCAAAATGGGAGCACGACATGTGCACAACCCCTCACATCCCCATCCTCTCATGGGGCTCCTGTCAGCTCAGTGCCACCCCCCCCCCCCCCCCACCATGAGGGCTCTCTTAAGTCCCAGAGTGCATGCTGGGCAGGCATGACCCGAGACATACGCAAGGCCTCGGAGCACCGTTACGTAAGGCCACTCCACTGTCTTCGACGAGCAGGGGGAAGCCAAGGATTGTGAGAGGGGAGGGAGGGAGTGAGTGAGTGAGCTGTGCAGAAGGTAGACTGATATTGGTCGTCATCTTGTTTTTTTCCACTGGGAGAGTGTGCACATGCAGCATTTCTTGGTTTGTGGGTGTGGCTATGGGGGGGGGGGGGGGGGGGGGGGGGGGGGGGGGGGGGGGGGGGGGGGGGGGGTGACAAAGTGGATGTCAAACAGGAGCTCACTTACTCCACTTTGTCTCTGCATACTCTTTGCAAGAGAGAAGTGGTGTCTGTGGTCTTTTCGTTTGCATGATTTAAACATGTGCCCTGCGTGGTGTGATTCTGCCACCTGAACGGTTTCTCCTCTTCCTTCCTGCCCACATCGTTCTACTTTCTCTTCCCCCCCCCCCCCCCCCCCCCCCTTCCTTCCGGTGTAGCCTTTAGCCTGTTCCTTACATACATACATGAGCTGCCTTGCTTGAACCATGTTAGTATCGTTCAGGTAGTAGACACCATTTCTTTTGTTTTAATGTAGATGTAAAACAAACAAAAAATGACTTTTTTTCCCCACT
Source organism: Merluccius polli (assembly GCA_030340625.1). Lineage (NCBI taxonomy): Eukaryota > Metazoa > Chordata > Actinopteri > Gadiformes > Merlucciidae > Merluccius > Merluccius polli. Next base: position 172,035 of record JAOPHQ010005136.1, read on the forward strand.
ATTTTGCCTTTTGTGCAGCCTCCACGTTGGGGCCCCCAGGTGCCCAGCTTCCTCAGGATGCCCTGAGACGCTCAACGGGGCCGTGCCACCCGACCATGGACAGACCTGACTACGTCTCCGCCAACCACTGAGCACCCCCCCCCCCCCCCACACACACACACACACACCCCCCCACCTCCCCCGTCGCTCCTCCTCCTACGGCAACTCCCTCCTCTGTCGGAGTCACATTTAGATGAGTTGGATACTGAGCCGCAAGGAGACCCATTGGAAGGAAGTGCCAGGGGAGTCGAGGGCAGTGGAGAAGGAGCAGTTTGGGAAAAACATCGTCCCCATGTTTTTCTTTTCCCATGGCATCCACCACATATTATCAACCGGCTTTGTTGCGTTTCTTCTTAGTTTCTCCGTTCTACTGTATTCCTCATCGTGTTCGCTGTGTTCCTTACCTGTTTGACATACTTTCTTTTTTTTCCCCTCTTAACATTTGTTCATGTCCATCTCTCTCTGCCTGTCTTTACACCCCCACCACCACCACCACCACCACTTCCCATTTGCACTCACTGGTTGCCATGTTGTCAGTGTCCAAAGTCTCTGAGGGAGAAGTCCTAGGTGGACCATGTGAACAGGCCTTTTAATATTGATGCTGTGAAACCATCTGCAGCCCTATTTGGCCCATTGTTGTTGCTTTATTTGCTTTTTTCAGACTGTTCACAGTAGTTGCTTGTTGAGGAGGGGAATGCGCGATGCCATATTCTTATTTATTTGTGGAAGTCCAATTGTATTAATGTTCACTATACTCCATCTCTCTACACTCTCTGTGGTGCCCACAGTGGAGGAGGAGGGGGGCTTTGACATAGGAATGACATCGATGACTTCTTAAGCAGTGTTATGGGAACAACTGCAGTTCATTTTGTACTTTTACCGACAACACTGTTCTGTCGTCATTCGGAAGACCTCAATGCAGGAGTCGTCCTTATATAAAGATGTCCGGAGAGAACCGGTGTGTGCTGTTGTTTTGTGTGGTGTGTGTGTGATCTGTCCTTATCTGACCCACAAACCACACCTGGGTGTCTATACTCTTCCCTTTATAGCTCTTTCTATTTCAGCAAGCTAAACACACGCACATGCACGTCTGTGTTAGGGATGCAACTAACGATTATTTTCATAGTCGATTAATGTAACAATTTTTTTCAGTTAGTCGATTATTCATTTAGTCTAGAAAATGTCATAAATAATAGCAAATGCTATCACAAGTTACCAGAGTCCAAAGTGATGTACTAAATTGACTTGCTTTATCTGACAAGCAGTCAAAAGTATACATTTTATAATGATCCATGAACCAAGCATTTGAATTTCTAAAGCATCAAGCAGCAAATGTTTGGTATTTGTACTTGATAAATGACCTAAATGTGATTTGATTAATTTTCTGTCGATTGACTAATCGTTGCAGCCCTAGTCTGTGCACACACTGCAGGATGGGAGAGAACAAGGCAGGGCTGCTGGAGCCGGCGTTCCACGCGGATCTCCAAAAGGAGCAGACATGACCCAAATATGTCTGCCAGCCAGCTAGCATAGCATCACTGAGGGGGGGGAAAAAACAGTTCTGCATGACGCCCCACAGGCCTACTAGGGGTGTGTGTGTGTGTGTGTGTGTGTGTGTGTGTGTGTGTGTGTGTGTGTGTGTGTGTGTGTGTGTGTGTGTGTGTGTGTGTGTGTGTGTGTGTGTGTGTGTGTGTGTGTGTGTGTGTGTGTGTGTGTGTGTGTGTCCCAGTGGGGAGTATAACTACAGGTCCGTGCAGTTGGACATTGCAGAGTGGGTTAAATTCCTGACATTCTGTTACACATAAAACAAAACTATGGCACTGACTTTATAACTTTATCTTACATTGTGTGTGTGTGTGACTGTGTTAGTGTGAATGTCCTTTGCCAAGCCCACCAGCTATGGAAAAACAATTTAACTGGATTTAATTAACCTCTCCCCCCTTAACTGGGCCTTTTTTTTTATTTTGTGTAGGCTTGAGGGAAGCTGGGGACATTGTCTCGTTTAGCAAAGCGTAGACAACATCAGCCTCCATCTTTAAATAGGCCTCAGTCATCTGTGAATCATGCGTGTGAATTTAGAATCAGAAATTCATCTGTACATTTCCGGGGGCCCATGACCTGTCCACCATTGGGACGACAACACAACCCGGGGGAACAGGTTCAGGGCGTCCTATCTAAATGTGATCTCCTCGGATCGCACATCTTTTTCACACGCAATTGTGTTCACGCACACTATTTTTTTTTTTTTTTTGGTTCAGTTTTGTCCTCAACAGCCGCTCTCTGCGGGCGCACACCTCAAGCCATACCTCGGCTGAAAGGGTTAAACGCACAGTGAGCAGTTGCCTAGAGCCCTGGCCACTTTTTCCATTCTTGCTGGAAACTTTCCAGTGCTATTTATATGAAACCTTAGACCTTACAATCAAGAAAGCAGCATGTCCCAGCTAGGGTATTATGCATTATCATGATTTTTTTTTTTTTTCTTTTTCTTGAGTCATAACAACGTAGGCCTACAACATATTGTTCAGACATTTTCATACTTTCATACTTGAACTGATTTCTAAAAGACATACCGTACTCATGTTTTTCTTTTGTTTTTTTCCCCCCAAAATTTGGTCTGAAAGTTCAATTACTCGGGCGTCTAATGAATGCTTTCTGTAGTGGTTGAATGGCGATTGAGGTTGGAAACTATAAGGAATTACAATAAAAACGACACAATAGGTCCCAGGAAAGTTGTGTTCACGGGCTCCTTCCCATAATAACTCACTTTTTTTGTTTTTTGTGTGTGTTTTTTGGGGGGTGATTCAGAAATTGAGGGTGCCAACAACAAACAGGCTTACCTCATGGTGCTAAAACAACATGGTGCCTTCTCCCAGAAGAGGGCAGTGAGAGTCACACGTGTCTCTCTCTCTCTCTCTCTCTCTCTCTCTCTCACACATGAAATCTCTCTCTCTGTCTGTCTGTCTCTCTCTCTCTACCCTTACCCCTCTCTCTCTCTCTCTCTCTCTCTCTACCCCTACCCTCCTCTCTCTCTCTCTTTCTCTCTCTCACATGAAATCTCTCTCTCTCTGTCTGTCTGTCTCTCTCTCTACCCTTACCCCCTCTCTCTCCCTCTACCCCTACCCTCCTCTCTCTCTCTCTTTCTCTCTCTCTCTCACATGAAATCTCTCTCTCTGTCTGTCTGTCTGTCTGTCTCTCTCTCTACCCTTACCCCTCTCTCTCTCTACCCCTACCCTCCTCTCTCTCTCTCTTTCTCTCTCTCTCTCTCACATGAAATCTCTCTCTCTGTCTGTCTGTCTCTCTCTCTACCCTTACCCCTCTCTCTCTCTCTCTACCCCTACCCTCCTCTCTCTCTCTTTCTCTCTCTCTCCCCCTACCCCCCCTCTCTCTCTCCCCCCCCTCTCTCTCTCTCTTTCTCTCTCTCTCTCTAACCCTACCCCCCCCCCCCCTCTCTCTCTCTCTCTCTCTCTCTCTCTCACACACACACACACACATGAAACATCTCTCTCTCTTTCCCTCTCTCTCTATCCCTACCTCTCTCTCTCTGTCTCTCTCTCGCACATGAAACATCTCTCTCTCTCTGTCTCCATCTCTCTCTCGCCCCCCCCCCCCCCCCCTCTCTCTCTCTCTTCCGCCTCTCTCTATTGACAGCTACAACCCAAACCGCAGCGGCTGGAGCGAAAACGACAATAAAAAAAACAACAACAAAAAAAAACCCAAAAACGGCCATAACGGCCTAGGGTGGCGCGTGAGGAGGAGCTGCCAGCGCACCGACTGCAATCCATGGAGCGCGCGCGCGCAGGCACACGCGCATGCGCATGCGCGACAGCCGTCCCTCGTCGCGAGCCGACAACCAACTGCAAGAAGCGCGAAACTGGCGGCTTACAACTGAAACACAACGTCGAGCCAAAAGCCGCCGCCGCCGCTACGCTCGCTGCATTCCGGCGGTGACCATTTTTATTTCATTGTTTTAAACTTTTGCAACACAACTCCCCTCCACCCTCCTCCTCCTCCTCCACCACCTCCTCCTCCCTCCTCCTCCTCCTCCTACTCCTACTCCTTCTACTCCTTCTCACGCGCTTCCTTACTTTTTTTTTTTTTTTTTGCACGGTTCTGGGGGGTGGAGGAGGAGGAAGAAGAGGAGGAGGAAGAGGAGGAGGAGGAGGTTGAAGGAGGAGGTGGTGGTGGAGGAGGAGGAGGAGGAGGAGGTGTTGTGGGGGGGGGTGGGGGGGAAACTCTGCGAGGTCTGTTCCAGTTTTGCTCATTCACTTCGGGCAGCATGGATGTGGCGGCGGCGGCGGAGAGGATGGCGCCCTGTGTCCCGTCCCGGAACCGCCTGACGCAAGTGATGCTGAGCCAGAAGAAGAGCAAGACGAGGCGGAAAAGGCGAAAGGAATTGGTTCTGATCCAGATATGCCTGTTCGGCGGCCTGCTCCTGGTCGTCAAGGGGTTTTCCTACCTAACGGAAAATTCAGGTAAGGATTTAGCCATTCCCCTACTGGGGGGGGGGGGGGGGGGGAGAGGGAGAGAGCATGCCAATGGGGAGCCTCCCATTGGGTTTAATAACCGTTATGTTGCATTACGCGTTCTGTTATACCCTAGGAACTGTTTGTTAAATGGTGGTACCATGGGTGTAATATAGTGTGTGTGTGTGTGTGTGTGTGTGTGTGTGTGTGTGTGTGTGTGTAAGGTAATGGGTAGGCTAATGTATAACATCATGGTGTGTAGACTATATATATAGATATATATATATATCTATATATATATAGATATATATATATAGACAGAAGTAGTCTTCCGTGTCGCAGCCTATTTGACTATGGCCATGGTGAACCAGTGAAGTTTAGTTGGCTTCATCTTAACCAGCCACCATCTCCATCCTGCTTTACAGCGCTGCAGATGTGGCCCCCCTATACAGTGCCGGCTGTGTCCATCCAGGCTTCAACTATTGGGGATGTGCTCTTGGGAAGTGTGTGTGTGTGTGTGGGGGGGGGGGGGGGGGAGTCCTGTAAGTTAGCTCAGGTGTTTCCACTGCAGAGCGGTGAAATGAGGGCAAAGTGCTGCCCCAGGGTACGGCTGCGCTTCTCCATGTTACCTCTCTCCGCAAAGCTTATTGTCCAGCTGCATGGTTTTTTTTGTGTTACCTTACCACGCCCCCCCCCCCCCCCTTCCTCCCCCTCTTTTCTCTGTCACTCACTCTACTGTTTACTGTGTGCCCCTCTCATACCCACTTGGCCTCCCCCACCCCACCCCACCACCACCCACCGCCGCCACCACCACCACAAGAACACTCTGCGTGATTATTGAGTCAGCGGCGGCCTAAGTGAGATGTCGTATTCATCATATCCCATGGACAGAAGGCGTGCATGAATATTCATACACTCATGATTTCTGCATCATCTGTGGGACTCGAACGTTTTTTTCTTTCTCTCCGTGCCCTTCTCCTTCACTCCTTATTGCGTCTCCTGGTTACAAGGGAAACGACATGGAGATCAGCTCTGTGCTCAAGAAAGACTATATATACGGGGGGGGGGGGGGGGGGGCGTTGTGCTTAATGCATTTCTCCTGTTCCGATTGTGTTCCCTCGCACTCTTAATCAGCGTGTCGGAATATCAATTAAAGTTGATTTATTTATGATGCGCTTAATGAAGTTGGGCTGAATTGAACTTGATGTGGCGGTGGGAACGTATAAGCACTCAGCGTCTCTTTCTAGTTGCACATTAATGAGAGAGAGAGAGAGAGAGAGAGAGAGAGAAAATGGAGTGAGGGGAAAAAGACAATGGCACACAATATTGGCTTCAGCTAAAGCTGCTGCAGCTTAAGGTGATGCCAGGGGAAAAGTTCACCCATGCATACCAAGATAACCTCTAGGAAAAAAAAGTGTTGGAACAAGTCCCATTTGTGTGTGCAAAGTTGTTGATGCTGTTAATTTCAATCTTACCACTCTAATGAAGTTGGCAACCCGTCTTTTACAGTGTCAACCCGAAATACCAAACCCAAGCATAATCTAAAAAACTGTATTCAACACCAACAATAACATCATTGTAATACATTGAAAAGAGCTATGTAGCCTACTATTGATCTATACATGTCTGTGTACGTGAGTACGAGTCGATAGTCAATGACACAACTCATACCCAATATGTGTGCTCCAAATGTGTTTGCCTCCTCCTTCCCCAGGGTACGACGTCTCAAGCCCCAGAGGCCGAAACCAGGGGCAGTGGGGAGGGGCAGGAGGGCGGAGGCTGCTGCAGTTGGACATGGACATGATGGACAACAGCAGTATGGAGGAGGACGAGGGCCAGGAACCAAAAAACTGCACCGCTCCAGGTGAGCCCGGCGCAATGTGGGATGAAAGAAAGAGGACACATGGAGCGCTGCCCCCACCACTCCTTCTACTGGAGGGTGTGTGTGTGTGTGTGGCGTGGTGGTGTGGTGGTGCTTCTTCTATAAAGAAAGTAGGAAACAAATGATCCAGTTCATTCTCTGTGCCTTTTTCCGTCCCCAATGTGGGGTAACCCAGATAGTGGGGCAGGTAGGTGTCCCATGAGCACAGGTTGTTGTAGCAGGCTGTTTCAGCAAATATCACTCCCAAATATCACGTCTCGATCGAGTTTTAGGTTTAGGATGCCGTAGTTCATTGCGTCTATCTGTTGCGTATCTTCTTCTTAAATATAAAAATGTATCTGTCTATCTATCTATCTATCTATCTATCTATCTATCTATCTATCTATCTATCTATCTATCTATCTATCTATCTATCTATCTGTATATCTGTCTGTTTGCCTATCTGTCTCTTGTTCCCTCACTCTTTGATTTTCATGAATTTTCCTTGGTTAGCCATCTGTCTGAAACATTCCTGTTTCCATGGCAACCCTTTTCATCCTATAGTAAACAAGCAACTCCTGCTCAAGGATGGCGTGCGCACGGATGCCTAAGTGTGTGTGGTTTATTTTTGTATTTCTTTTTATACACGTAGCCCCTTTTCAAACACGAAGCCACTGCGCTTGGACCGGTGGAACGTCAGAGCGAGAAGTCCTCCTCCTTATTTAACCACCAGGTGCACGGTTGATGTGCCATTACAAACCGTGACGCCACTGCCAGTTCAAACTCCTGCCTGCCAGTGCAACTGGAGTTAATCAGCCCATCGTGCATCTGGGGGGGCATCTGGAGGGTGTCACAAAAACAGCTCCATCCTGAAACTGTATAGGCTCGTCAACCTCACGCCTCATTGGAATATTTGCGTTCCCTCCCTTCGCTGATGTGATACTGCGATATGTGGGTCTATTTTTAGAAAGAGATGGAAGGAAGTGAAGTTTGACGTCCGATTGCTGGACTAATTGATGAGCAGGCAGCCTGAGTGGAGCTGAGGATGGAAGGGAGGGTGGGTGGGTTAAAAGGAGAGGCGTTGTGTCTTTTCTTTTTTTGGTTTTTGATTGGTGTTCGGACAGAGTCAGAGAGCTACGTGATTGGCTGATTTCAGGAAGGGGCCCGGGACTGGTGTCTTTCTTTTGTGATCTCATTAAGCAAAATGGCCGTAATCCATCTCCCTGCTCACCCTCCCAAGGTTGCCACTGTCATCTATAAAGGGAGCGCTGGTCACAGGTCAACCTATTCTCCAGCGCTGCCTATTATAGCGGCTCTTACACATCCTCTACTTCCCCTGTCCCGGGCTAAAATTAACACACACACCCTGCGGGGCCAAGGCCCTCGCAGGCCCCTGAAGGACGGCTGCCATTCCAAATCACCTCTGTTGGAGAAGAGCATCTCCTCCCTTTAAATTTAAGCTGCTCTTTTCCCTGCCACATGGCACACACACACACACACACACACACACACACACACACACACACACACACACACACACACACACACACAGACAGATAGATATCATCATGGGGAGTGACTGAGTGAGTCATGCCCAATCTGACCTTTGAGAGGTGTGCTGGGGTCTGTGCTGTGTATGTGCTTGTGTGGTTGGGACTGTGGTCGGGGCGTGTTTTTGTGTGTGTGTGTGTGTGGGGGGGGGGGGGGGGGATCTCCATGATGACACTATGATGACTCTATGAGGCATGAGTCTTCCGGCTATCTTTTGGGCCTGTGTGTGTGCTGCGTGCGTATGTGTGTGTGTGTGTGTGTGTGGGTGCATGTGTGTGTACTGTGTATGCCTATGCTCACATAAACAAGCTCTGCTGGCCAGACAGTCAGAGCTAAAGATTCCATCCGGAAGTATGACTGATGATGATGATGATGATGATGATGATGATGATGATGATGATGATGATGATGATGATGATGAAGTGTCCCAGCGTGACCCTCTGCGTTGTGAGTACATGTCTCACTTCAGAGGCGTCTCACTCAGTCGTCTGCGTCTCAACCAGCCAGGTCCCCGAGCTGCCAGAGAGCATAGAGGAGGGATGACTGGGACGAGGCTAAGAAAATAAAAAGAGGCAGAGAGCGTGTCTTTTATTTACTGTACACTAATCTTGGATCCAGCAGTCCTACGATGTTACAGCAGAACGTCTGGGCTGGAAACCAGAAACAGCAAGGGGCGCAGTTACGCCTCGTTTCCTGTTTCGTTACGGAGATATTTCTACCTAAGAAAATGTATTTGTGTGAGTGTGGATGAAGCAGTCAGAAGGGGATTTTAATAAGTGTATTTTTACAGTGGCCACTCGACACGGTGTTGATTTGAAACCTTTACAGGCACTCACAGTTTACTACTGCTGACTGCTGAGTTTGTGTTTGCCAATTACGAGCTTACAGATTCCCTGCCTCCAGCAACATGATTGGTCGAAACAAATATGATGCAGCGAAAGAAAGTGAAACGCCCCATTCACCCAGATTTGAGCTTGCCTGCTGTCAGACTTCAGATATTAATCTATAGTCTGATTTGTGAGACTATAGTTTCTGAGAGAGAGAGAGAGAGAGAGAGAGAGAGAGAGAGAGAGAGAGAGAGAGAGAGAGAGAGAGAGAGAGAGAGAGAGAGAGAGAGAGAGAGAGAGAGAGAGAGAGAGAGAGAGAGAGAAACAGCTGGTGGTGGTTGTTATGGTGGGGGGGGAAGATCGGAGGGTTAACTGTCAATTCCCTCTGTTAGTTTTTGTGTGTGTGTGTGTCTGCTAGTGGCTGTCTGTCTGCCGGCTGCCCTGTCAGAGATTCTTGAGGAACAGGTTGGATCCAAATGCAAAAGCCAGCATGCAAATCAGAGTGCATCAGCATCAACGCCACTCGGGGAATCTAGCAGATCGCAGCTCCAATCAAGTCTTGTTTATTTGTATCGCACAAGGTCACCATTAGAGTCTCAAAGAGCTTCACAGGCGCTAACCTCATGGCCTAATATGGCCATGGACAAATAGCCAGCATTTTTCTAGTGGGAAAGGGAAGAGATCTTGAGGAAGTTGTGCTATGGGTGTCAACACCCAACACCCATAGTGTTGACACATATATCTGTCGACAGATATGTAGCAGCGTTAAGCAGCGTTCTTCTCTCTTCGGTAATATAATGCAACGCAATAATAAAACATTTGCATTTATGCTCAGAAAAAAAGGAATTACTAAGAATTGGTTGGTCTGTCCCAGAGTTGGTAATGTCAGGACCGCAATCATGTGTGTGTGTGTGTGTGTGTGTGTGTGTGTTTGTACATGTTAAACAACCTAAGCTTTTGCTTTGTGAAAGTAAGAGCTCTTTCAGCTCATGCGTGTAGTTCATTACAAAACAAAAATGCCCCCCCCCTGCACTCTCAGTCCTACTCTTGACCTTCTCAATGGAAAACAAGTACCCTTTGTTAATGAAGGCTTCATTACTATGGTCTATTGTCTAGTAAGGCCACTGCTTCTCAAACAAGCAGAACTCCAGGTAGTGTTTCATTATTTTATTTCACTTTTTTATAATTTGTGAAAATGTGTCTGATTCGCGGTAGATACAACATGATACTCAGGTGTGAGTAGATTAAAGGGTAAGGATACCCCACTCAACAGGGGTCTCCCCCATGAACTTATCCTCCCCTCTCCTTTCCTCATCTCTCCTCTCCTCTCCTCATCTCTCCTCTTCTCTCCTCCCCTCTTCTCTACTCCTGTCCTCCCCCTCACCTCTTCCCCTCACCTCCCCTCTTCTCTCCTCTCCTCTCCTCTCCTCCCCTCTCCTCATCCTTCCTCTTAACTTCTCTTATTCCCACCCCCACCCTCCCCTCAATATCCTCTCTCATCTCATCTTTGCTCAGCTCAGCAGCGATTCAACATTCAATTTTAAGAAGGAGGGATTTGACTTAATCATGGCGTCTTTGTGAATAGTTTGTGTGTATGTGCGTTAGAATGTGTGTGTGTGTGTGTTGGTACCTACCTATGTGAGAGTCTGTTGGTATATATTGTGTGTGTGTGTGTGTGTGTGTGTGTGTGTGTGTGTGTGTGTAAAAATGGATGTGTGTGTTGTGTGTGTCGTGTGTGTGGGTGGACATGCAGTACCTCCAGAGTGCAGAGGAGGAGGAGGAGGAGGACAGGGTTGTATTAGACAGAGATTATGACTGTCTGTTGTCATGGTGCATGCGATGAGTTAATTAAATCCAAATGAATGATTATACTGCTTTTAATACCTCGTCTCTTTAGTCCTCCGCTTATCCAATGCGAAATCACAAGCAGGCCAACCTAGGAATGTTTTCCTCTGAGAAATCATTTCTGCAACATTACAGTGTTATCTCTGTGTGGGCTGCAGCCTTCCCACCACAATAACAACAGCAGCAGCAGCAGAAAGACAATGGTAATCACAGTTTCAGATGGTGGCAAAGTTCTTTCATAACTGCACGCATTGCCGCCATCCTCTGGCCTTGTTGTTGCGCAAGCTCAGGACCCGTCCACCCAGGGGAGTGCGCCAAGTCCATCATCAGCAATTACTTACAACTGCTCTGGAATTACAGGGTAAACCACCATGGGTTTACACCTATTGTACGGTGCATCTAATGTACCGTTTTGGGATCAATGGGTAGAACAAGTTGGCTTTATTCCAATGTGTTGGTCACAATAAAACGTTTTGGATGCGTCCTTTTGTCTTTTCCACTCTGTTTTACTCTGCGCATACTTTTTTTTCTGAATGGAGGCCATTCTTTCTTTCCATGTTGTTTGTGTGTTTTGTTTCCTGTATTGGAAACAACGGTTTCCAGATTTGTTTTGTTGCATCAGAGTAATTACTTTCTCTTTCCAAAGGTTGAAATAATTCTGTGGAAATTCAGGTAAAGAGCTTTGAGCAATACTTTTTTTTTTGTTCGTAAACAACTTGAATCAAATAAAGCCAAAGAAACTTTAAAATAAGCCATTTGAGGAGCGACTTGCAGACAATAACTTGACCAGTTTAGTAGCAATTGCGCTCTTTAGCAAACATGTTCACAAACAATTTTTGCAATGATTATTCTTGGCCTACCTCTTTTTCATCCTGCCATAATGGTTGCAGCCCCAGCCCCCCTTCTTTCCCACCTCCTCCTCCTCCTCCTCCTCCTCCTCCTCCTCCTCCTCCTCCTCCTCCTCCTCCTCCTCCTCCTCCTCCTCCTCCTCCTCTTCTCCTTGCCTCACCCTCTCCTGTCCTTCTTTTTACTGCTTACCTTCACCAATAATAATTGCCTTCAAGTTCCTCTGTTGTTGAATTATGTAGGCCAGGTCATTTGCTGCAAGCTAGAGGTGTTGCAGCACACCTTGAAATCTCCATTCTGCGCCTGCAAGCGCTGCTGGGTGAAGTTTTGTTTGCATTTTGTTTCCAACTCTCCCTCTCTCTCTCTCTCTCTCTCTCTCTCTCTCTCTCTCTCTCTCTCTCTCTCTCTCTCTCTCTCTCTCTCTCTCTCTCTCTCGCTCTCTCTCGCTTCTATTTCTGTCCCACTTTATTGAGTTAAGTGATTGTATTTCATTGTATTTCATTGTATTTTACTGAGACAGTAAGGAGAGAGAGAGAGAGAGAGAGAGAGAGAGAATAATAGTGTATGATAGGGTATGGACTTCTGTTATTGTGACTAGTGGTAGTAGCACTGTATGCATACAGTGTCAGGATCAGTGCCTGGATCAGTGCCTTATTTTCTCACATAAAAATTCTCCCGTCTATGGTCCTGCTTGGGATAAAGTAGCTTTTCTGTGTTGGGTGTGTGTGAGTGCGTGCACACGCTTATATGCCTACTCTATGTATGGCTAAGGCCACAAGTGTTTGTGTGTGCACGTGTTGCCGTGTTGCACATCACCTCCAGAGTGTGCTCATGGGGTGTGCATGCTAAGAGAGCACCGAGAGTCCTCGATGTCACGCTACTCAGCACGGTAGCCGCGCCCAGCGACATGCGATGTGTCACCCTGAATCACCATCCGCCAATGTGCAGACTCACCAACTCCCCCCCCCCCCCCCCCCCCCCCCCCATACACACACACACCCACACACACACACACACACACCCACACACCCACCCCCCATCCTCCATCCACAGACCCAATCGGACTCCAGAGAAGGGCACAGGAAGCACATATGGATACACTTGCCTGGGAGCCCTAGGGGGGGAGAGAGCACATTTCATCACGTTTCATCCTGTTCCTTCTTTTTGGAGACGCTACAGCTGCTGCTGTCCCTAGTGGTTGTCCCTGTTATTGTCCTCACATTGTTTTGTGTTGTTTTGTGGTTGTTGTTGCTTTCCTTTACACCGTTAGAAAGATGAGGGGGGGGGGGGGGGGGGGCAGCAGTGGCTATGCTGACACAAACTGTCTTTGTGCTGTGTGAGCTATAGCTGCTGATTGTCCAAGTGTCTCTCTCTCTCTCCCCAGCTCCTCCCCCTCCTCCTCCCTAACGCTATTGTCAAGTCAATCCTCCCAGAATGGCTCTGCCATCCAACCATATGGTGCCGGGGCTAAAGTTCAGCAGCTATTAATAGGCAAGCATTTGTCTTTTTCATTTAGTTTTATGAACCAGCCATCCAGTCTATGGATTCCACCTCCGCCTCTTAAGGTTTTTGTCCGCTTTGACAAGAAAAGACACATTCATTATCTATCACCATGCAGGTAAAAGATACAAACATGCCCTCCGTCAAAGCCCCCTGAGGAATGGTTGCCTAGATTTTGAAAGTCCATAACAAGTGTGATGTGTATCCAGCAGCAGCACTTTGTTGACAGAAACGACAGCTGAGTCTGTGTTTTTCCATAGTTTTATCAAGGCCATTTTGTATTGTGTTTTCTAAACCAAGAGGAAAATAGGAATTACCAAGGGCCATTTGCACTTACGCTTCACTGCATGGATGCCCCTTGACATGAAACAAAATTAACACATATGGCAGCTGTGGCATAATATTTTGTTGTTGTTGTTGTTGTGTGATTTGTTTTCTGATGTATGTTCGCATTTAGGCTTGGAGCTTTCAAAGGCTTTGTAAAAGATGCCAAAATGTTATCTTTGTTTTCGTCCCATTCCTATCTTCACATTTGTCCCAATATGTATTTTTCTTTTGGACAGAAATCACATAAATGTTCACTCGGTTTATTAATGAAAAACACTTCCTCCACTTCCACTGGTGTTTTCGATCTTTCTCTTCCTGCTCTCTTATCTTTTATACATTTTCAATAAAAACCTTTCATCATCCGTCTCAATCGCAGTAACATCTGATTAGGGCCATATTTCGAGACACACACACAGACACAGACACACACAGTCACAGACACACACACAGACACACGCACACACACACTCAAATTCCCCACTGTGCATAAGTAGGCAAATGCAAGAGGAGAAAATCAGTTGCATTCATAATTGGCTGAATAGTTTCCTGTAGATAGCAACCTGAAGGAAGGGAACAGAGGATGAACTCCTGTCGAATGCAAAGCACCTAATAGCCCTGCAAGTTAGCAGGGCGTTAATGAATGGTGTGTTTACCTCAGTCATCACTGCTGAGGCATCAAGTAACACGAAGAAGGCTAGGAAAAAAATGGTTGTCCTTTGTTATTCATTGTGCAGGAATAGTAGAAGATATATTCCTACTACTTGCTGTCCGATTAAATTCTTACTATATAATATTGGGAAAGAAAAGCCAAACGTTGTAGAAGTTAACTGTCAAGAAAAGGTTCATTAGTGTCCTCTTCCTCAACATATTTATCTCCCTCTCTTTTACAGTACGTCTTCGGTGCTGTAAGAAACCATTTTTCTAACTGTCAATACTTCCAGAAACTCCTCTAATTAGCACTCAAGTGGAAAAGTAAAACATTTTGGGGAAGAACAAGGACGTGGGCTGAGGCTACCTGAACAGCAACTGCGTTTGTTTGACTTCACGAGAAAGGAAAAGCAATGTCTGCGTTTAATAATAATAATAATAATAATAATAATAATAATGATTATTTATGCTGACCAAAGCCACAGTATAGGGCTCTGTGATGTGTTTCACTACTTTTAGAACTACAACGATTGACCCTTAACATATAACGACATAACACATAAAGATACAGATGAGCAGAATGGGTTTGTGAGGGAAAACGTGCCCAAACATACCCCTGATGATGAAGAGAGAGAAAAAAGAGAGCTGATGAGAAGAAAGATGCTGACGATAGAGAGAGTGGAAGAAGTAGTGAAAGCGAGATATGCAAATGTCCTGATGTATTTTTTCACCCCCCCCCCCCACACACACTCATACATCATCACACACACATCATCTCTCACACACACACACACACACACACACACACAAACATCGTCACACATGCATACAGCCGAGAGCTTTTGCCCATTTCGTTACATAAGTCTGCCAGGCTCAGAGCCGGGGGGGAAGTGACATCACTAGAAAACCAAAAAAAAAAGGTGGATAAGGGGAGATATTTGGGAGCGACGACTCAGCATGTCACGGCTTGTGCTTTGCCAGCAGAAATGGCTCTTTTTCACTTTTTTCTTCTTTTCTCACCCTTTGCTGCTGGAAGAAAAAAAAACGAACTCCAACAATTATACTCCACGATGTTGTATTCATACGGCGTGACGTCACGCCCTCTGAAGAGGCCTGTGTACCCCTGATCCCCTGGCTGATTAACCCCACGAGACGCCGCTGGAGGTGGCTCTCTCGCTCTCTCTCTCTCTCCCTCCCTCTCTCTCGCTCTCTTTTTTAATGTAGACTCATTCCCCTCGCATCGAGTGACTGGAAATAAACACATTTCACACACAGTCTCCCAGTTTATCTTTCACACTGCTGACATGCACTCGGTCACCTCTTTTCCTTTAGTTTCTATTTTACACAGAACTCCCTCCACTCCTCTGGTACACTCTCAATGTTAAACCCGCTACGTCGGGTTTAACATTGTGTAAGTCCTGTTTACTCTGACGCCCAGCCCCCTTTTCTGTCCCTCCGGGAGCCTGGTCCCTCCTCTTCACTCTGTGCTTATCTTCCTCTATGCTGAGAATGCTCTCTCTCTCTCTCTCTCTCTCTCTCTCTCTCTCTCTCTCTCTCTCTCTCTCTCTCTCCCTCTCTCTGTCATTATAATGAATAGCCTCTTAAGCTCACTCACACATTTTTGTCACGGCGCTAACCGACGGGTCACCCCAGATCTCCTTCAAAGGGTCCGCTTTGTCGGGTGCTTCAGTTTCCATACACACACACACACATACACACGCACACACACACACACCCTTCGAAAGGCAGGGGGAGGATATATGATATGATACGAGCCTCTGTGCATTACATGTGATGAACGAATGAAATATGCAACGTCTTCTGGCTTCCCGAACACCCAGGTGGTGAATCAGTGTAGTGGTGGTGGTTGGGGGGGGGGGGGGGGGGGGGGGGGGGGGGAGGGTGAGAGGGGGTGTAGGGGGAACGGTGGGGCGGGGTGGGGGGTCACACTCCATATTTAAACAGCTGAGATTGCAGTGGTAGAGGGAACTCCCCATAAGGTCTTCAGCTTCGGTTTTCCCGCTTCTTTCAAATCCACCGCATCACTAAATACATCACGGATCAGATGATCAGAGACGAGTAGTGACGGCGTGAGAGAAAGAGAGAGGGAACGCGATAAGCAGAGAGGAAGAAATGTGAATAGACGGGGTGATGTGGGAGACGAGACAAGGCGAGAGAACGAGAGAGAGTGA
The DNA here is from genome assembly GCA_030340625.1 of Merluccius polli. Taxonomy (NCBI): domain Eukaryota; kingdom Metazoa; phylum Chordata; class Actinopteri; order Gadiformes; family Merlucciidae; genus Merluccius; species Merluccius polli. The sequence goes on from JAOPHQ010005136.1 coordinate 188,134, forward strand.
AAGAAAAGAAAAGAGAGAAATGTCAGGGAACAGGTCGTACGGACATGTCAGATGGCGGACATGTCTGCAATCTTTTCTCGTTATAAATCCATCTGGGTTTTTTTAATCATTTATTTTGATACCACGGCCAGACACACACCGGGAATGAAATGGCAATGGTACTGGTGACGGCGCAGGCGTTCAGACGGAGGAGTGTAGAGTGAAGCAACGCTAACAGTCTCTCCCGGTTGGATGCTGTAGCGCCTACGTGACACACAGCTCAGTCACCGGAGATCACTGTTAAGGAGGCAGAGCGCAAACATCCTGAGAGAGAGAGAGAGAGAGAGAGAGAGAGAGAGAGAGAGAGAGAGAGAGAGAGAGAGAGAGAGAGAGAGAGAGAGAGGAGAGAGAGAGAGAGAGAGAGAGAGAGAGAGAGAGCGAGAGAGCGCAACAGGCAGGCAGGCAGGCAGTTTTTTTTGGGGGGGGGGGGGGGGAATCTGGCATGACATGTTAGTTGTCTGATTGGCTTGTAGATCAATGGAGTGTGAAGGAGACGGTGAGGTGAGTTGGGGGTTCGAGCCCCAACAACCAAGTGAAGTCGCACACACTCATTCACCCACGTTCACCCCCGCCTGCTCAAAGCCGCTGCTGTCAGAGCTACTTCCTTTCGCTACTGTGCGGTAAATGAGACTGGCATGGGACGAAAATGTGGCGGCGGCAAGGCGCTTTGGTCTGGATAGAGATAGCGTAGCGTGAGCGGAGCGTACACGCAGCTGGCTGGAGTCTGATTGCTGATTGATCTATTGACTGTGACTGATTGGGCCGACAGAGGAGGAACAAGGAGACTGTGATGATTGCAGAAATTGAAATAAATGGAGGCAGGCCACCCGTATGTGAGGGTGTGTGCACGAGCATGTGTGTGTGTGTGTGTGTGTTTGTGTGTGTGTTTGTTATACCTACAATATATGCAATAAGTATACGAATGTCGCATTTTGGGTTACTTTCAATCCACCCATGTCCTTACCTTGCAGTTAGTTTTCTGGAGTGCTAGCCCACTCATGTCTGTTCTCTGTGCGCGTGGTAGTCTACAGTATGTGTGAATTTGTGACATATGCTCTGCAGCTAGCAGGCTTCCTCATTGCTGTCAGCAGATGTCAATGAATCCGTCCCTGCTGCAACCCGGCAACTATACAAACTTCTGATGTACCACTCATCCCACCTCGCCTCCCTCGCCTCCCTCGCCTCCCTCTCTGCCCGTTTCTCCATCTCACCATTATATCACCTTCCTTTCCTTTCGTCTTTTCTGTAGTGAAAGCCTAGCTCCGTTTTCATTTGATTCTCGCTCTCTCTCTCGCTCTCTCTCGCTCTCTCTCTCTCGCTCTTTCTTTTTTAATGTAGACTCATTCCCCTCGCAGCGAGTGACTGGAAAAACACATTTCACTCAGTCTCCCAGTTTATCTTTCGCACTGCTGACATGCGCTCACTGTAACCCCGGTATTTCTCTGCTGTCCCCAGGAGTCATGCATAATGTACAGCATCTATACCTGTGCGGTGCATGCTGGGTAATGTCTCCATCAGAAGTCGATGGCGAAGCGCAGAGCAGTAGTTAGTTCGCAGTTAGGGATAGCAGTGTGTTATTTGTGCCCACCTCTCTCCCGCTTGCCACTTAAACCCACTTAGCCTCAACCGCACACACACTCTGTTGCCATGGAGTACGGCTTTGCTTGCTTCACTATGTGGCTGGCCCAATCAATCACTCTGGTGCCTGCTTGCACACTCGCTCTCACTCTCTCACAATGCTTTCTCAGTCCCAACCCTCGGTCCGTAAGTCACACTCACACGTTCACTCTCTCTTGCGCGCACCCACTCGTTCCCTCACCCCCTCAATCAATGATGCATTCATCTTGTGCATTCATTCACTCACTCACTCACTCACTCACTCACACACCCACTCATTCACTCACTCACTTACACCACACCAAACACACACACAATCACAAACCCGCACGCATGCACACACACACACACACACACACACACACACACACATACATACATACATACGCGATCACTCGCTCAATTATGCACTCATGTTGTGTAATCTCTTAATCACACTCACTCACTCGCTCACTCACTCTCTCTCTCTTTCTCACACTCTCACACACACACATACACACACACACACACACACACACACACACGCTCACCCAATCACACATTCAGTCTTGCACTCATCTTGTGTAATATCTTAATCACTCACCCATTCGCTTGTCACTCTCTTACTCAGCCGCTCACTAACTCACTCACTCATCCTGTGTAATAATACTTAATCACTCACTCACTCACTTACACTCACACACTCATTCATCCCATCTAATCACTAAGGCACAATCCTAATTCCCCTTTGGCCCTACCACTTGGCCCTACCCCTCCGTTTTGCAGGAGTAGTGGTCATCCAGCCCTCCAGATGGCCCTCAAACGAAGTGTTTCCAGATACAGACTCGGCAAACAGAGGTGGTAGACTACAAAAATCCAAGAATGCTTTGCGAACTGAGGCAGCATTGGTGTGTTACGTCACGTGTGTGCCATGTGTGCCATCGTTGGCTACTGATGACGTAACGAATGGTCTCCCATAAAGATTTCAACCCCTATTCCTTGTGGCTCCGTGCTGAAGGACCAGTAGAGGGCACTCCAAAACTAGGGGTAGGGCGAAGGGGAAGGGAATTGGGATTGGGCCCAACTCACTGCCTCACCCATTCACTGACTGGGTGAGACGTGTGCACGGTAGCAGTGGACATTTGAATGAAAGTGATTAAAGTGTGTAGTCACTTGCTGTGTACACACTGAGCCGTGGGAGGGAATTAGTGTGGGAGCTCGTCGGGGGGATGTATTAGCGTTGGGAGTGGGCGGATATAGGCGGATGCATGGTTTACATATATGTACACAAGTACATACACACTAGTGTATTGTATGCTCATTGTTTTTGTATGGGTGACTTACAGCGTGTGTGTCTGTATTTGTATCTGTGTGGACGTTTGCACGTGACTTTTTCAGGAGACATGCTTGTATCTTTCTATGGTATGGGTCTAGGGCTGAAATGATTACTCGATTAATCGATTAGTGGATCGACAGAAACTTTGTCAAATCAAATGTTTATAATCGATTTATCATTTAGGTAATTTATCAAGGCAGCTTTATTTATATATAGTACAAAAATACCAAGTATACAAGTACAGAAATACCAAATATTTGCTGCTTAAGGCTTCAGAAATTCAAAATGTTTGGTTCATGGATCATTCAAAAATGAATTATTATTTTTTTCTTGGCTGCTTGTCAGATAAAGCAAGCAATTTTAAGACATCACTTTTGACTCTGGTAACTTATAATGGTATTTGCTATTATTTATGACATTTCCAAGACTAAATAATTAATAGATTAATGGAAAAAAATTATCGTTACATTAATCGTCTATGAAAACAACTGCACACAACTGTATAACATAAAATATATATATATATAAATATATAAAATGCAGTGTTATTAATGTTAATGCGGGAGCTGACAAACATAATTAAATGCAGACTTATGGACGAGTGCTTGTCTCGTTACGTGCATACTGTACACTTTCATAAGGCTCACCTTTAAGCACACAACTCTGTATCATTGGTTCTAAATGGTCTCTTGATGAAGTATTCTGTAGTCCCCATGTGTGGTATTAGAGTCTCCTGTCGCAGCTTGTCATGTAATGTAATAATTAAGGGGAGTGTGACTCACCCTTTCAAAGAGAATGGTTATATAATAAGACGTGAGCCTGTTATGCAGCTGAAATGATCAGGCATCTGGATACTGACTGTTTCTGTTGCTTTTTTTTCTTTTTTTTACTCTTTGAGTGACTGTTTGACAGCTGAAATTGATGTTGTTGTGTTGTTGTTATGTGTTCGTGCACATATTTGTCAGTGCTGTTGAGTGGGGTTGTTAATAGCGAGTATGACCATTCATATTTTCTGATCTAAATATATTCTAGGGGAACAAATGCAATCCTAGGAGAGAGTATAGTGTTGTTGCCTAAAGCAGAGGGTTCAGCAATGCCCCTAACAGTGGCTGCATCCTCCTTTGTGGTCCTCAGGTGCAGCCTGAATCCTTTATGTGTGCATGACATTATGCCACGGTTTCGTTTAGGGCTGTAGCGATTAGTCGAGTAAACAATGATTTAATTGACAGAAAATTAATTGAATCACATTTTGTCGAAGTACAAATACCATATGACATTTGCTGCTTGATGCTTCAGAAATTCAACTATTTGGTTTTTCTTGGCTGCTTGTCAGATAAAGCAAGCACATTTAAGACATCACTCTGACTTTTGATGACTTTTTGTGACATTTTCTAGACTAAACGATGAATCAATTGATCGAAGAAATGAATGTTAGATTAATCAACTACGAAAATAATAGTTGCAGCCCCTCGTTGAACTCCTAGAGTTGGACTTGAGTTGACTTTAATTTCAATAAATTACATTTTATAATACGTAGGATCAAAAAAAGCATTTAATACAATTCCCTAACAGCCGCTCACCATGAGAATCAGTATCACCACTGTGTCACTGCAGCTGAGAGCGTATTTGCCGCGCAGTTGCGGAGCGCTGCAGGGCGGCAGGTGCTTGAAGTGCGCCCTTGTGTGCATGTGTTCACGCGTGACTGTCGGCATGGGCTGCTGCCAGGCGGCCGCAGCAGCCTGCACGAGTACATCTGCTGCTGCCCGCGCCCCCCGTGTTGCACACCCGACCGGGATCGGCCATCGACCCCTTTTCCCCTCCTCTTTGTGTTCATGTAGGCCTACCGTTGAAAAGTAATGCAGCCACCCACCCCTGTCCACTTCTAATGCCCTCTTCCATTTCATCGGTGAATACATTGTTTGTCATGAGTTGTCATCGGAGATCGATGGCGGCCACCACTGCCCCTGTATGTACGTATGGCCAATTGTTTTATGCTTGTGCTCCTGACATTTGCACAGACAGTGTAAGTGGAATGATGAGGATTTTGGATATTGGCTTTATGGAAGTCGTTTAAAGGGTTACATTTCAATTTGATAATGATTGATTTCTAGTAGCTTTTTGAGAGTATGCTTGTTTTTTTATGGGGTACTATTGTCGTGTGTGCTTGACGCTCTCATCTCGTAAATGATATTCATTAGTTGAACACTTCTTGGCTTCAATTAAAAGTTTTTAGTCACACTTACTGAAAGACATTCAGTTCCGTTTTTGTTTGTATTGACATTTAGCATGGAGCCCAGGATATTGGCTGTACTCGGCTTGAACACATTTACTTAACAGGAGATACGGTAAAAGGCGTTGTCTTAAGTCTGTCTCGAGACATAGTTGTCCTGTTCTGTTTACACATTGAACAGCAGGCACCTTGGCTGGTTTCGCTCTGCAGTTTGCTCGTGCTGACAGCAAATATTAAACGTATCCAGCTGTAGTGGTGAGAGATGGCCATTCATTCCACTGCTGTGATCCCTCTATTTATTTATATATATATGTATTTATTATTTGTTGGTCTGCTCTGTGTCGTATCGCGTGTTTAGGACGTTGAAGCCGGAGAACAAAGTGTAAGGACGACTGTGTTCAGTCAAACGTCGGCAGATGGACGCAAATAGGTCAGCTATGTGAGCACAAACAGGCGGTGGAGAACACAAAATTGAGAAAATAAAGTGTTGTCTGTTTTTAAAGCTGGGCTTACTCACCATTGTGCGAACATGATTTGTTGAAATTTGGATAGAGATGTATGTATATACATTTTTTATATACATGCCTTTTTTTACCCCTGCAATCATTGCCCCCGAAGCTAAAATAGTAACTAAATGGTAAGTCAACAAAATAAATAATTAATGAAAACCTGGCCTGGATAGTTTTATCCTCCACCCGCATCCTCGGGAGTGCGTAAGTGGTACTGTAACAAACTGAAACATAAGATAAGATAAAGCTTTATTGTTCGTTCACACAAAAATGTGTCTTGTGTCACAAGACTCCAACAATCCTGAACAACATGCACACGTGCACACGTGTGTGTGTGTGTGTGTGTGTGTGTGTGTGTGTGTGTGTACATGTGTCCCTTTATACTGTGAATGTAGTGAAGTCGTGAGCTGGAAGGTCCGACTGTTATGTCTGACTGTTAGTTATGTCTACTGTAGTACTGTACTATGATTAATGCTATGCTACGCTAACATTGTTTTTGTCTTCTACATTTGAACATCTCTCTTTATTAAAATGCAAATGGTTTTACCTTCCACCTGTTAGATAAAAGTAAAATACCTTACAGTACTACCCCAGGTGACTGGGATCCAGGCAGGGTGAACTATTTTGGGGGTGTTTAGCATCAAGAGTCCCTGTTTGTCTGCAGCTCCACCACAGAGCAGTGAGGACTCCTGATCTGGACGTCATTAAAACTCACTGGAGCTCTTCCACCGTGATAAGTCCACCATCCAGAAAAAGGAAACCATATTTTTGAATAACCTTTAATTAAGTAAAACAATCTTTCAATGTTGGTCCCACTTTTTTTTTAATGTATATTGGACATCAACAAACAAGAAGTCTTATGTAGTATATTTTTGCCAACAGATTCAGTTGTTCTGATTGTGAAAGTTTCCGATTGTGATCCAGACCTGTGGTGCAAGCAGTTTTTGGCAATGAGGTTTAGCTCTGTGACTGGTGCACTGGGTGGGTTGGGGGGGGGGGGGGGGGGGGGGGGGGCGGAGAGAGAGAGAGACAGAGAGAGAGAGAGAAAGAGAGAGAGAGAGAAAGAGAGAGAGAGAGAGACCTAAGACAGAGGTGAAGTTCCAATCGTCACATCTTAATGTAACACTTTTTCATTTTTGTATTTTTTCACACAACTTATTTCTTTCTTTCTCTCTCTCTCTCTCTCTGTCAATTCCACACCCCCTTTCTTTCTCTCCTCTGCTCTCCCTGCCTCCTCATGCCTCCTTAGTGAGAGAGGCTCACCTCATATTCTGGAGCCCACAAGTTCCCAAATCCAACAGCAGACGAGCTGGATACCCCTTCTAGTGGCTGAGGGCCGATCCAAGGTGGCCGCCTGTTGTAAAGACTACACACCATATCTCTTGAATAGGTTGTTTGCAGATTACGTCAGACCAGTGGAACGAACATGAGATGGAGGGCAGGAAGTGTTCACTGGCTGCACATACAGTGGATAACACACTACTACTTTTCGTGATAACAGACAACATGCTGATGGTTTGCGTGGTGGGCGACCTAATCGATCAAACTGAGAGGGAGAGTTTTTTATCATGTTCCAAAAATTGTTCAGCACAAAGGTGACCAATGCAAAAAGCGATTACAAAAAAAAAGGCGAGATAAATGGCTACCAAATCCAAAAATGAGTGTGTGTAGTGACAACTTGGTAAAAGGTATTTAAAGTGTCATTTAAAGTTTTTTTGTTTTAAACGTGGTCACCTGAAATGTGTACCATAAAGTGATAAATGCCATCCAGAGGGCAGGTAGATGCTGGTTTCATTGTTGTAGGCATGACCTTCGTTGATGGAGACTTTGGCAAACTTCAGAGTGGGCCGGGTCGCTGTCGGCCGCAGTTTGGCTGTGAAGGCAACAGCTCCATCTAGAGTGGTCAAAAGATGTAAATAAGATGATGGATGACAAGCATTAAGCAATATCACACGAGAGGGAGCGCTGTTATACCGAATATCAGCACGGCTGTGATTTGGTCGTAGGTACAAGGCCGCAGTGCCAAAGATATCAGTTGTGCTCGCTTCTTACAACAGTTCTACAAGGGCCATTTATTAGTTGACTGAGCAACTAATATTGTTGAATAAGCGACCACAGATTATGATTTGTTTGTTCATTTAATGATTTATTTGGGTCTGCCAACACAAATAGTTCTGGACTGGGACTGGACTGCAACTGGACTGGGACTGGACTGTTGCCAAGCAACACAAACATTTTCTTGCACACAACGATCATCGATGTAATTAACGGTTGTTAGAGCACCTGTAAAGCGGAGTGATACATGTAGAGTTAAAAGTTCCAGTGCTGTTATATCTTCGATTCATGTACAGAACGTAAAATTGTATTAATCTACAAAGCAAATGCAGTGCTGGCATGAATCAAAGATCATTGATAAATATATCAATTAGAATATGGAAATGTTATGAAAACTGAAAATAAAGCACACTGAAATAATTTGCATTGCAATGATGAGCACATTTGTCGGTTACACATTATTTAAATCAGACTTCAAAAGTTACAAATAGGCTATCTGATTTGCTTTCAATGAAGGGATGATACCATATGGTGGCATAGCTTGATGCTTGTACAAACATTTGTAACTATGACGTTATATGCCATTACATGATAAACAACTGCAACTTACAATGACTGGCATGAGCACTGCCTTCACTGTCGTCTCCTCAGCATGCATGGGTCTCTCTTTAAAGACTGACAGCAGCTGATGAAAACTTTCTCCTGTTGGCATAAAATGCAAGTTTATATAAATAATTATATCTTTTGCACAATGTAGATTATTAAAGTCAACCCGAGCCTTCAATATGCTATAGATAGAGGTCTAGCAAAGTGCTCCTTACCTTATAGAAGAATGCTTATAGCCAAGCCCTTATACATCAGTTATAGTCATGCGTGAACTGCACAAATCAAAAAATGACGTGATCACGGCCCATGCGCACGGTTCATAGGCGTCACAGGGAGGGTGGAGTCATGCCATTGCACATTGCTGCATTGTGCATAATTGTGCATTGTTGATAAGTGGTTTTATATGACTACTTACCTAATAGAGCAAGGCATTGCTGCACTGCCAATGCACAATGCACAACACATTTAAATTGATCAGCTGAAAAAGAAATGTGTCGGTGTGAAACGGCCTTACATTGCCAGGCAGGATGTGTATTCAATGCACTCAAGGAAAAAAAATACAAAATTGACATTTTTTTAAGCTACATTTTTTAAGCCAAACGAAACCCAACAAAAATACTCTCATTATCAGGACTGGTAAAGAAGTAATTGTGACCAGGGCCCCATAGAAACCCAGACCTGGTCATGTTTATCTAATTTGACAACACCACTGACACTTGCTACTTTCGCTACATTTATCAGGCAGACTGGTGTGGTACAGTGACAATGCAGTCTCACCTTTCTTACATATATTATGTCCATACACAGACATGTGTACCATGAAGTGATAAATGGCATCCAGAGGGCAGGTAAAGATGCCGGTTTCAGCATTGTAGGCATCTCCTCCGTTAATGGAGACTTTGGCAAACTTCAGCGAACTTCCGTCGGGTAACTAGCTGTCGGCCTGAGCCAGTTTGGCTGGCTTTCGCAACAGCGCTAGCCGCTAGGTAAGAGAAAGTTGCTGAAAGAAGCTGTTGTTTACTGGACTCTGCTAGTCATCATATCTTTATACATGTGGAAAGTCTGCCTATTCGGTGGCTATTATTCCAAGGGTCAGCGTCCATACTCAATGTCACGACAGTGACACCAAATAGGCGTTATGCATGTAAGCATTGGACAGGAAAAAATGCTGTCTGAACAGCTACTTTCTGACAATCCTTGGGAATCAAACAGGAAGCAGAAAAGACTCTAATCACAGAGGAAAAAGAAGCTTTGCAATTCTTCAACAAGACAGTACAGGACATTGGAGAGAGATATGAAGTGCAATTACCCTGGCGCAATGAAACTGTGACGCATCTCTCATTCGACTATAAGACAGCTGACCAGAAAGTTAAAAATCGAATGTATCCCTCTGTGACGGGTATAATGAGGTTATCTCGAACAAAACACCGTCGAGTATGTTAGTGAGACCACAGATAACCCTGTCTAATATTTGCCACATCCCACTGTGATGAACGAAGGAAGATGCACCACCAAGGTGAGAGTAGTGTCCGATGCGTCACCATACGAAAGAGACAGAAACTCACTTAATGTTTGCTCACCGGACCCAACCCAGGCCAGCATATTGTTAAGATTCAGACAGCACAAGGTAGCGTTCATGTCAGACATAACTAAAGAGACAGAGCACTTTTCCTAGCTATGTTCAGAGTCTCACAGATGTGACCGGAGGTGATCGATTCAAGTGTCATATGAGCTTAGCCTCGCCTACTGCTGTTCTTAACACCATTAGCACTATTTTTATGTTGTTTTAAGTTGTCTTCCTTGCCCTCTCTCTCTCTCTCTCTCTCTCTCTCTCTCTCTCTCTCTCTCTCTCTCTCTCTTCTTCTATCTCTCTCTCTCTTTTGCCCTTGCTTTGTTCTGTACTAGCACTTACCTTTGTTCCATTTCTGTATTCTCTGGTTGACTTCAGCTGAGGGGCAAACACACCCACACAAAGTCCTTGGACACTTGGACTGTCACACACACACACACACACATGCACACACGCACACACACACGTGTACTTCGGGGGCCTTGTCAGATGTGTCCAATGTGTTTCCATTAACAGACGCCTCCGCTGTGCCTGTAAACACACTAATGCTATGCTTACCCTCACACAGTCTCATGTGTCACAAAGTCACACAGTACAGTGTTCCCGATGTGCACAAACTACACACACACACACACACACACACACACACACACACACACACACACACACACACACACACACACACACACACACACACACACACACACACACACACACACACACAGCTACACACACAAACACAAACACACACACATGCCTTCATAACCTGATGTCTCTTTGTCTTTCAGCTCTCCATGAGTTCCCTACAGACCTGTTCACTAACAGAGAGAGGACAGAGGGAGCTGTGGCCCTACACGTACTTTGTGTAAGTTTACTGTGTGTGTGTGTGTGTGTGTGTGTGTGTGTGTGTGTGAGAGAGAGAGAGAGAGAGAGAGAGAGAGAGAGAGAGAGAGGGAGAGGGAGAGAGAGAGAGAGAGAGCGATACACAGAGTGGGAAAGACAGCTGTGTGAGAATTTCAGCAACCTACACAACCTTTGAATCGTCATTCTTGCATCACGTTCTCACACTCTCACTTGAGGGGTCATCCCACCCCCCACCCCCCTATCCACAACACATCCAAAACAAGAGAAAACAAAGAGGACTTTTATTTTGTAACAATATGATAATTGCCAGCAGGCGTACATTCAAAGCAAGCATGAATACATGAAGTACTAATTGGGGTGTGCAGCGTTGTCAGCTGCAATTTAATTACTGTTTTGTCCTCTATTACGTGTCCTTTCCTCTTTTTGTTCTCTCCTCTCGTCTGCTCGACTCTCCTTATTGTCTCATCTCCTCCTCTCTCCTCTTCTTCTCTCCTACCCACCCTTCCTCCTCATCTGTTCTCCTCACCTCTCTGGTCCTTATTGTATCCTCTTCTAATCTCTCCTATCCTCTCCTTATTGTCTCCTCTCTTCTCCTCTCCTTGCTGTCTCCTTTCCTCCTCTTCTCCAATCACTCCTCTCCTCCGTCCTCTCCTCCTTCCTCTATTCCCCTCCTTATTGTCTATTTTTGTCATTTCTCCTCCTTCTTCTCCTCCTCCTCTCCACTCCTTGTCGTCTCCTTTCCTACTCTCTCCTCCTCCTCTCCTTATTGTCTGCTTTCCTCCTCTCTCCTCCTATCCCTCCTCTCCTTATTGTCTCCTCTCCACCTCTTCTAATCTCTCCTCTCCTCCCTTATCTTCTCCTCCCTCCATTGCCCTCCTTATTGTCCTTGCTGTCTCTTTTCCTCCTCTCACCTCCTTCCTCCTCTCCTCCTGTCCTCTCTTCTCCTTATTGTCTCCTTTCCTCCTCTCTCCTCCTCCCTCCCCCTCGTTTCTTCTCCTCTCGTCTCACCTCCTTATTTTCTCCTCTCCTCATCGCCCTTCTCAGCACTACAAAATGCCCTTCCTGTGACGACAGCTTACTCCTGTGTGTACTTGAGTGTGTGTGTGTGTGTGTGTGTGTGTGTGTGTGCGTGCGTGCGCTAGATGCAGAAAGGTAGGGAGGCAAAAAAACAAATATAAAACAAAGGTGACCTAAATCAGAGGCCCTTGAATTCTATGATACAATTATACATCATTTGAATGATGACGTACAGAATGATAAACATGGTGCGGCAGAAGGTGGCCTATCTCAGGTGCATCTCAATATGTGCCTAGTGTGAAGGAACGACAAATTGTCTAATCCCAAACTCGTGAACACGTCAGATATATGTCTGCTGAATAACAGGATGACACAAGTTTGATCCGTTGATCCAGTGTTGAGGGGATCCGTTGTCCACTCACAACAATACATATTACTCTGTTCCTCTCATGTTACTGTATGCCGTGCAAGTTTCCACTTATCTTCTGATTGGCCGATCTTCACGTCACCTCTTCATATTTGAATTGCAATAGTGCCGCAGTTCTTAACCTTTTTTTGGGACTGCGACCCACTTTTGGGGGAAATGACCTTCCCCGTATTGACGCTTTGCTAAAAAAAAGTGTGCTTGCGGTAGATCTCCTCAGTAGTTCAGTCTAAAAAGTAGCTATTGAGCTGAAAAAGTGTGCCCCCCCTGGTTTGTATCATACAGTGAGGTTTCGATGATGGTGTACTATGTGTCTGCTGGTGGTTGTGCTGCTGGTGGTTGTGCGTGTGTGTGTGTGAGCGTGTGTAGGATGAAGAATACTGTAGCCTCAAGACCCACATGTGTCAATAGTACCCACATGTGTCATTAGTAGGACTCAACTCACGATATGACACACGGTATTGATTTCACCATACGAAAAATTCAGATGAAGACAACATATAATTGAACAAGATTACTTGTTTATTCATGTGGTCTCGTTTGAGGATGTCCTGGAGGTGGTGGTGGTGGGGGGGGGGGGGGTTTGCTTGCCTGTGAGGCTGCTTTGCTGCGGTAAGAGGGTGTGTTTAAATAAAAAACATACCAAAAAAATACCAACATAAAGCTAGTGTTCTCCACTGCAGGGGACTTTCGGTCTGATTGCCTGTTTTGAGTCTGGGATATGGACACGTTCTTCTCGTTATCGAGGTGCAGTCGGCAGCATTCAACCTCTGGGTTATGTTTTGTTTGGTATCTCCACAAAGGGCTGCAACTACGACTGAAATGTATCCGCAAGACAGAATCCTATGTTTCGGCTCCAAATTGTTAACGAGCTTCAGAAAGCCTGTGTTCTCGACAACTAGAAATGGCCTTGAGGTCATGAGCCATATAAACACCGATGCATTTGGTGATTTCCTTAGCTCGCATACTTGATTGTGGTAAAGGTGTTGCAGATGATTGATCCAAAGTTGTTTGTCCTTTGGCTCTTTTCTTAGCAGGCATACCGGTACAAGTCCGTACCTTTTCTTTGTGATGGCGCTAAAGGTAGTAAGTCATGTTGGTAGTGTTGAGCGTTGTGTACGGCGTTCACGCTTTGCAAAGCTTGCAAACTGTGTGTGTCTTTTCGACAACTTTTTGAGTTTTTTATGATTCACCGCAAATCCGAAATACTGCCATACAAATGGTTTAAAATGCGATGAAGCCTCCTCTATCTCAACCTCGCTGTCTGCCATGTTTGGTGACACGGCCGTAGACGCATGGCAGAGGAAGGCCAAGACATGACACTCTGTTGATGGCGCCCTCTTGTGCGTGAAAGGTATGATGAAAATATGTGGTAATGTGACGTGAATGAGTCATGCTCCACGATGCATATCGTCACATTTTCGTTTTGCGTCATTGCATTTTTTCTCCATTGCATACACACAGAAACTGGAGCTATGCACACAATTCTGAAAACTTGAAGCTCATGTATCAACAACAAGACTCCAGACTGCTTAACTCTAAGCTCAATTCCATTGTTTTCACTCATATAGAAATGCTAAACCACATTCTTGCAAAAGTCTGAGCACAAATCGCATCACTTAGCACACTTTGTTCACTGGGAAAACACTAGCCATCAAAATGCCACACAAGAGGCCTCCGGTGACCTCTACTGGGTTGGGGGAAAAAATGGAGCAGCATGGAGAACAGAGAGGAAGAGGAAGAGTGAGCACCAAGAGGAGGTGGAGTAGGAAGAGGAAGAGGAAGGCAACCAATATTTCTAATGAAATCCACACAACTTTGGTTGACCATTTACTCAATCATAAATATTTGCTTTATTACCTTTTCGTATTTGCACACTGATTTCAACATTACATCCCCAGAAAGACAGTCTAACCATTTTCTTAATGTAGTGTTTTTCATTTGTGCAATTACAGTACTGTGAGCTTTGCCACAATAGGTAACATTTGTGTATTCTCATAACTCTGATGCAGTATCAACTATAAGTTTACAGTATGACTCTGGGAAGCTGGGTTGTGAGTTAACCCATTGGATAGACAAATGTGCATTGTATCCTTCTGATACAATGATCGTGTCAAAGCAATATTTACATGATATATTCACAGAATTGTATTACAATATTGCAACAGTCTTTATGCTGTATGTACCATAAAATTGCAACCTATTTTGGGAACTAAACTTAAAAGGAGAAAAAGGAAACATTTCAATTTCTACACCATTCTACACTATTTTATGCATTTGAATATGTAACATGACCTCATGAAGCCAAAACATATATAAACAGTATTTTGATGGTAGTTTTTTAAATGTATCACACCAGTGTTTTATTGATGGGATGTGTTTTTTTGTAAGGGATATGATAGCTGTGTGTATCGTTTTGGTGGAAAGAATCAGTGAACATGGAGTGAACATGGTTTTGAATGCAGTGTTAAAGAGATTTGTCAAAGTTTTGACATAATGGTTTCTCTTTCAAACTCTTTTAAAAATAAAAAATGTATTTACCAGTAATCTACAATGCCTTAATGTACTGTTAAAAACATTGAGAGAACAAACATCTGCAACAATTGGGGCTAAACTCAATGAAATAGTAAGCCCTGGAAACATGAATTAACATCGAAACATTCGTTAATTAATTGGCTTCTTTCTAAAGATTAAGATTTTCCATATGCTGTGCAACCCACTTAAAATGCCCTCGCGACCCACTAATGGGTTGCAACCCACCAGTTGGGAATCACTGCTGTAGAGGATGCCAACAGCAGTGCAGTGCAGCGTCCCGATGGATGTGGGTGTGCTGCACAGCACATCCACAAACAACCCAGTGCATCCATTGCTGCTGAAGGGCCTGTTTTAGTAACATGTAACATGTAGAGTAACATGTACTCTGTTTGACCCTAGTGAGCTTCCCATATACTCTCACCATTGGAGGGAAACTGAAACAGAAATGGTTGCCACAGTAGAATGCATCATGACCAGTTCCCCCCCCCTGCCATTACTGACCTTTCAGTGCAATCTACTGTGACGAAAAACAGTGGCCTTTGGTGGATCCATCGATTGGAGTGGCCTTTTTTTGAATGGGGCACATGCATACGGATCGGAGAATATGAGCTTTACAATTACAGTCTGTCATGCTATTACAGCAGGACATCTTTGTCAGGGGTCTTTAAGCCACACATGCATACATGCATCACACGCACTGACACACATACACACACATACACACACCGTCAAATATTAGCATCGGGTGTAATCCAAGGTTACGTTCTGCAGGATAAATGCCATGTCAGTTATTGAACATTTCTTTGTGTTAGAAAAACCCCTTAGATTGTATTAGACATATAATTACACATTCGATTTGACGGAGACTCATCACTTTATATTGTATTGTATTATGTGTAAAATGGAAGTCATAATGGATCTAATTTGTTTTGAGTTTATTTGAATGCAATAAAGTTGCATCATGGCATATCTGGTGGCATCTGCGAGCCAGATAAGATAGGATTAGTTCCCTCCGATCTTTTGTTTAGTGTTGAGTCGCGTTAATTCTCTCCGGCTGTTATCTCCCTGCAACAATAAAAGTCCAGGGTCAATCCTTTGTACGTGTCACAGGCATTGGATTAAACCGGACTAGCTGTCGTATGGTTTTTAATGGCCCAGCAAAGACTAATGCTTTATCTTAGTAGCACACACACATCCATTCAGCGCTCTGGACTGCTGCTTTGATGGACCATCCCGGTCCGTGCTCAACTGTTTCCCATGATGTCCTCTCTCTGTAATATGTAAGAAATGATCCCTTTAACTCACAACTCAAAAGATTTGATTTTCCCTGCTGGCAGCAACACGTTACACCCAACGGCAGGCACATAGAGTACAGACAATAGACAGATGAATTGTTAATGCGATCACAAATGCCAACACATATTCACATAAATCGATGGTATTGTATGCATCGTCTCTTACCTTTCGAACCAAGATTGAGGTTTTAATCAAGATGACATGTTCAACTTTGCTGCCTCCCCTCCAATGCTAAAAGAAAAATTGTCTTGGGGCTTATGTTGTGTGTGTTCTTCATCTACACACACGGCAACTGTGTATGCTGTATACACAATATACAGATACAATTTCAATTTGAGGGGTTAAATGTGTTGGGAACAGTGTGATTTCTTCTCTTACCCGAGTTTACTCAAGTCATTAGTCTGGTGACATCACCTGGCACAACTTTTCAGCCAGTCAGAAAGAGCGCTTTCGCAATAACAAGCTTTTGGCTTTAGTGTTTGGTTACTGCTTAACAATTACTCTTCTTCCACTTGACAAGACCCGCCCTCCCCTCGTCCATGTTGAGCTCGCCTCTGTTTCTCGGCCAATCCTGGGTTCTCCGTTGCGTTGTGTGCCGCATGCATTATTGAAGGCCACTAGGGCTGCATGTGAGCATGTCTTAATGCAACAATACTGTACACAGGGCACTAGTGTGTAATGTATGAGTATATATGAATGTATACAGTAGATTATTTAGAGATCCACTTTGTCGTGTTAAGGGAGGATGGGGGGGGGGGGGGGGGGGGGGTTAGGATGGTCTCAATGTTAGTTATCACATCTCATTGTCCTAAGGTAGCGTCCTTTCACTGAAAATCTACGCTTTATTATCATGAATAGTATTATAAATACTAACATAATATATATATATATATATATATATATATATATATATATATATATATATATATATATACATATATAACATTAGTGTCACTTGTAAGTATTAGTGCAGCTTTATTATTTATTTGTGAAAATACTCTCTCTCTCTCTGTCTCTCTCTCTCAGACCATCTACATGTTCTGTGCCCTGGCCCTGGTGTGTGATGACTACTTTGTCCCGTCGTTGGAGAAGATATGTGAGGTATGTGTGGATTCAACATCCCTGCTCTAAACCCCCCTGGAGGAGGCAGCCAGACAAACGTCTTGATGAATGGAGAACAAAACATACATCCAAAAAAATCCAACCTCTACCTATCTATCTATCTATCTATCTATCTATCTATCTATCTATCTATCTATCTATCTCTCTCACACACTCTCTGTCTCTCTCTCACACACTTTCTGTCTGTCTCTCTCTCTCTCTCTCTCTCTCTCTATCCCTCAGCGTCTCCAGCTTAGCGAGGATGTCGCCGGGGCGACATTCATGGCGGCCGGCAGCTCAGCTCCTGAACTCTTCACCTCCGTGATCGGTAACACCACTCATCACCTCCCACCCCAGCCCCCCCACACACACACCCCTACGCACCCACACACACACATACTCTCCATGGTCTCCCAGCACACACCGCACGATAACTTTGTTAGGTGGGGAGTCCAGCGTGCCTTTTACGACAAAGAAAAAAATACCAAAATCTGTAATGCTCTTATCCCAAGGGGAGCTGGTGCTAGAAAGAACAGAGTGTTTCAGTAGATTTAATCTCATCAGAAACACATTAAAGTGTAGGGTTGAGTTACGTTACTGTCACTGAAAAATGTTTAGGTGGGTACGATTGTCTTAATATTATTTGTCTGTACCTGTTCAGATCAGTGGATTACATGCCCTTGAATGCCGTATCAACAACATATTGCTAATACTACTCAGGTCAAGACAGTTTGCTTCTTCTGCTTTGTGTGTGTGTGTGGGTGTGTTTCAGAGAGGTGGGGTAGGGGTGTGTGTGTGCATGTGTATTATGAGTTATCCTTGACCCTGTAGGCCTATGTGCCTCTGCTGTTTACGCATGTGTTGTGACAGTTATTTGATGACTTCTAGCCACCGTTGTAAATATTGCACTGCACTGTCACAAGATATGTCAACTACAACAAATCATCACATGTGGTGGGAGAGTGCTTTTTCATTATGCTGGTGTGTGTGTTTGTTTGTGTGTGCGTGTGCGTGTGTGTGTGTGTGTGTGTTTTTGCATGTGGGTGTGTGTGCACGCGTGTCTGTGTGTGTGTGTGTGTGTTCCTCTTTCAGGGGTGTTTATCACTAAAGGGGACGTAGGGGTGGGCACCATTGTGGGCTCGGCTGTCTTCAACATCCTCTGCATCATCGGCGTGTGTGGCATCTTTGCCGGCCAGGTAGGACTTTAAAAACCTGACACACTCACACACACACACACACACATCACACCCACACCACCCCTGTAATGCTTAGAGGAGTCATTGGAGTCATTATTAAACCACTTTGTAAATGCAGAGCAGTCATGCCGTAAAACATCCATGCACTCATGCATGCTCCCATATGCTCATAATAGATAAAATAAACATGTGCTCTGCATATCCTTATAAAATGAATTATGGATGCACTGGGTTTAGTCATGGGGCGGTTGTACATGCTGAAAATATTGTCCTATTTAATCCTTTCGAATGTTCATTGCAACAGACAAACGTCTTTTTTACTTTGTGAGCTAGTGCGCCATCTGTAAGTTTGTTCATGTGTAGCAAGTCAACAGTGCACATTGCCCCCCCCCCCCATATGCACAGGACTCAAGGCTATTTGTGACATTAATGACATCATCAACTTTGTGTCATCAATATGTTGTTGTTTTTGTTGTTGTGGTAATTGCCTTTTTTAATATAAAATGTAATATATAACTCAAAAACACACAATTTTAATAAATGCAATTCATCCACCCACTTCAAGAGCAATATTTCACTATTTACTTGTCACGCATCACCAATAAAGAAGGGCTGACTGTGGAGTTTGTAAATAGAAACATTGCCCTGCAGAAGCAAAAAAAAAAAACGACAGTCCACAAACTTCAAGAAGTTGCCATACTGTTTTGCATCCTCCTCCTCAGTTAGAACATTGCACGTCGTGCACACAGTCAAATATGCGCCCACATGTAGAAGATGGCTGCTTTTCTCCCTCGTTGTATCACTGGTCTCTTCTGCTGCATAAAACAACAGGACTGTATAAGAAATGACATCGGGATTGCATCTCTCTCTCTCGGTCTGATGCTTTCTGACATGCCAGGCAGGGAACCGGACTGCGCACGGAAATGCACATGATACATGGATAAATTCTTCACCCTGAAAAAGAAACAATAAATGTAGTTACAAAACACGTCAAACTCACAAACACATTGATGCAACCACAGATTGTGGATCATGTACAGATAGTGAGAGAAAAAGCTGATGGTGGAGGGGTGGGGGGGGGGGGTGGTATTTGGGGTTTAAAATGATGGATGGTATTCAAATCCTGAAGGGACGCCACCCTGTTTGTTTACCTTTTGTTTGGCTGAGATTCATTCATACTTCATCATTTAGCAGACACTTTTATCCACAGCAACTGACAGGTGAGGAGACTGAGAGCAATCATGCAATCAATATCAGAGCAACGACAAAAAAAAAATGTAAGGGCCACATGAATCATTCTTTCTTAAAAAACAACAACAACAACTGGACAGAGTGCAGAGCAGCTGTATGAAGAGGAGATATGAGTGAGTCGTTGTGTAAACTGTTGTTAAGCAGTACACCTCCATCCCTCCTCCGTGTGTCTCATGCCGCGCTCTCTCTCTCTCTCTCTCTGAAGCAGCAGTTGATTCTACACCACCTGGGTGGGGGATTCTTAATGCACACCTTGTAGTCCAGCCCACGTGGTGTGTGTGTGTGTGTTTTTTTAATGTTATTTTTTTTATTTTAGTACTTCCTTCTATACAGTGCGTGCGGCTGTGTGGGAGGACAACGGACGTGGAGAGTAGCGGCATTAGTCACGGCAGAGTCGTGGGCTCCTCCATTGTATCCGATTACATAAAGTCGATAAACACTCTTTTCTCTACGTAGGTGGCTGGCATTCGGCTGGCCTCTGCGATGACTGCGAGATGTGCAAGGTCACCCCGGAGAGCGCTTTTCCATTTCCATTCAGCGTGGTGGTGGGGGTGGTGGTGGGGGTGGGGCTGGGGGTGGCCGTGATGCAGTCAGCGGCGTACCTCCTACTGCACTGCTCTGTTGTTGTCATCCTCGAGCAACGATTTATTAATGAAAGAGTTGGTTGTCGGCCGACATTGGATTCTTGAATGTCTTTTTTTTCCGCTTGCAGGCGGTGAGGCTGTCTCATTGGACGCTGCTCCGAGATTCCATTTATTACACGTTTTCTATTGTGGCCCTTATCGCGGTAAGGTTTTGATGTGCACACACACACACACACACACACACATATGGAAACGCACACACCGACATAAAAAACACACACATAACATCAAATATGCACACACACATGCACAAGTGAAAAGAAATGGTTCTTTATGTTCTAAAAAAACGGTTTAATAATCATTATCATTATGACTGGATTCTAAAAAGGTTTAAGGGGCAGGACGTACAATCACATGGTGTGTGTTGTCATGTGGCACAAATACAAACAACACCCACATTTCTCACTCCAATTAGCTTCATATGCCAGACCTGACATTGTGCTCCTTTATAAACACACACACGTGCACACACACACACACAAAAAAGGCACAAATTCACATTTGTCTGATACGACGTCACAGGATAATCTGGGACTCCGCACATTAAGCATTGAGAGACAAACCGCGAGACCAACCATGCCAATAACATCTCAGAACAGAAACGTTGTTTTCCAAGCCACTTCTCAGAATGAGACGGTAAACAATTAGGCAAAAGCCAGCGCCATCTCGGCCTGGTATCAGTCCTGCCCCCTAATGCTGGATAATATACTGCACTGCAAAGATCAACCTACATATGCGACTAATACACATTTCCATGCTCTTTCCCGCCCGTCTTGTCTCAACAGTTCATCTACGACGAGAAGGTGTGCTGGTATGTAGCAACATGACGCGTCACAACGCAGGGTGCATGGGGGTTGGAGTGCGCTCTACTCAAATAGATGTGGATTGGCTGTACATGTAGATGGGTGTAGAGTTGATGATGCCGATGACCCTGTGCTATTGATCTCTAGGTGGGAGTCTCTGGTCCTGGTTCTCATGTACATGGTGTACATTCTCATCATGAAGTGAGTAATCCCCAGCGCACACTGTTAGCATATCACGATACGCTTATGAATTTAATAAATCCCATTTTAATTCATTACATTGCAGTGCATCAAGTATGGTATCAGACTTAAAATAGTTGTCCTCTCTCTGATGTTTCAAACCTCATATTTTGATCATTTGAAGGGCAAGTGTGTCATTATTATTAATGTAGACTACACGACAACGATAAGTGCATCACGATAAGTTGCTATAGTTACAACACATGCAAGAAAAGGATTGTATACATTAGAACAGACAGATCATTGATGATGCCCCTTGCACAAGGCCATAATGTTAAATTAATGAAACATGTGCACTTGCATTCCCTTGCTGTGGTCAGGTTTAACAGCAGGGCTAGACGCTACTTTGACCGGCGGAAGAAGGGCTCTGCAAATCTGACCAATGGGCTGACTGGTAGCACCGACCTCGAGGACAATGTCAGCTGTGATGCTACGGCTGTCCTGCTCAAGAAATGTATGCCAGAGGACGTCAATGTGGTTCATAATATCTCACATATGATCCCCAATGTCTGCAGCCTGCATGTGCATGTATACCTGCAAAGATTTTCCACAGAGTTGAAGCTAAAGATACTCAATATTCAAAATGTGGAGATCATTTGGTTGTATTGTCTTTGAACAGTATCTGCTATGTCATCAAGCCCAATTCTTGGTACGCCCATAGCCTATAGAGCAAATTTGACGTTTATGTAAATAGGTGTTTTACAAAATGTACTTTGTTTGAAGCTTGCCCAAATTTAGGGGTGGGATCCATGTAGCGTCGGAGAACGATCTGGCGTCTGTTAACTAATGTTAATGGATAAATACAAGTAAATTATAATACAGAGACAGGGTAGTCTATAGTCAAAAAATGAAAAACACACCTCACCGTTAACCAGCTCAAATTGAAACTAGTGCAAGCAAACGCCCCAAAACACATCTCTCCTGTGAGCGCACCATGTGAACGCAGAGACAAGGCCCCCCACTCAGCGGACCGGAACAGCCACATTTCGCAAGGCTGTATTGGTCCGTGTGGTATCTCCCCCCCCCCCCCCCCCCCCCCCCCTGGAAAATCTTTGACACCATGTACATCATGAATTCAATGTAAGTTGCTTTGGATAAAAGTGTCTGCTAAATAACTAAATAGTGAATAGTTAAATATGCCCGCAACCCAGCACCATTATAAAGCACCACATCAACACATTCCAAGCCCATTCATAGGTCTTTAAGAGGAAAAAAAACGCATCGTAAGCAAGCCAGGGAATCATCGTCGCCAACGCACTGTGATCCGTTGTGCGTGTCTACAGCCACCTACCCCTGCAAGCCATCGGTGCTGATGGTGGACGAGCTGCTGTCGGCCTACCCCCACCAGCTGTCCTTCTCTGAGGCGGGGATGAGGATCATGATCACCGACCACTTCTCCCCCAGGACGCGCCTCACCATGGCCTCCCGCATGCTCATCAACGAGGTAGGCAACAATGTCAGGCTCCTGACCGTCTCTCCTGGCTTCACTAAAACACCTGCCACCAATATCAATATCATTCCCACTGGGACCATCCATGCTAAAAATGTATGCACTCACAGTATTGTAAGAGGCTTTGGATAAAAGCGTCCACCAAATGGCATATATCTATATATTTGTCAAAATGACTTTGTTGTGCCGATTCTGCCAAAGAGCATTTAGTGCAAACGCGCCTGCCACAAATGTGAACAATAGCAATATAGCACTTTGGTCTTTGTGTTAAGACATTTTGTAAAGTACTTGTATGGACAGACATTTTAGTGAAGCCAGGAGAGTCGATGGTTTGATCACCCTTATTACTGGTCTGGGTTTTTACCAAAGCAGAACCATCAATTAATGCAGTAAGCAGAAGATTACATTACACTTTATATAGTAATTCTATTTTATAAATGCTAAATAATGTGCTCTTCAACAACACACATTTGATTTGAAATGTTTTAGGTGTTTCACAAGGTCGCACAAGTCCAAAAGTATGCCCATATGGCACACACCACATAGGCGTGACGGTGTTCCGTGACGAGCATCGTGATGATGTGCTGCGTGTTGCCTGTCCTGTCGTCGTCTTGATTGTCTGATTGGTTCTCATGGCTTTCAGAGACAACGGCTGATCAACACCACGGAGACGCGCGTCAACCGCATCACCAACGGCGACTCCGACTCGGCGGCCAGGGCTCAGGAAAAGCGGGGCCTGGAGAACGGGATGGGCGGGGCCGAGCGAGGGCTCAACGGGAGGTGCCGGGTCCAGGGGGTGGAGCCCGCCGACGAGACGGAGAACGGGAACGAGGACAACGACAATAACGAGAACGACGAGGAGGGAGAGGGCGAGGGCGGCCCCGACGGCCCCCTGGTGCCTTTCAGTATTCCAGGTATCTGATCCGGATTAACAGCAAAACATTGTATTGTGGGTGGATGGATATTATGGATGGGTGGATGGATATTATGGATGGGTGGATGGATATTATGGATGTAAATCCAGCATCTTTTTTTCCATAGATTTAATGTAATTCATGTTTAAATATCTTGAATAACTATGATAAACAACGATTACACATAGCAGTGTTTCACTGCTTCAGTGTTTCAATGCATTTTTCTACATCTCACCTTTCTGCCAATCCTTCTACCTCTTGGCCTGTCTACACACCCACATCATACAACCCTTCTATCGTCACGATTCAAACACTGGCTATGTGTCTTTCTTCATGTATGTGCTTGTGAGGAGGACTTCTTGATGAGATTAAAAGAAGAAAAGCGCAAGAAAAGAACAAAGCGTCCGTATCCCGCTCATTAGCGCAAGTGCTAACGTCATTAGCATGGCTCTTGTCTTCCAGCGGGGGTGTGCAACAAGCTGAAGTGGCTGGCCATGTGGCCGCTGTGTCTGCTGCTG
Source organism: Merluccius polli (assembly GCA_030340625.1). Taxonomy (NCBI): domain Eukaryota; kingdom Metazoa; phylum Chordata; class Actinopteri; order Gadiformes; family Merlucciidae; genus Merluccius; species Merluccius polli. Next base: position 212,328 of record JAOPHQ010005136.1, read on the forward strand.
TTCTTCACCGTGCCCAACTGCTCCAAGAGGCCCTGGGAGAAGTGGTTCATGGTCTCCTTCTTCACAGCCACAGTGTGGATCGCTGGCCTTTCCTACATCATGGTCTGGATGGTCAGTCTCCTCTCTAGCTCCAACTCTCTCCCCCTCTCTCTCCTTTTTCTCTCTCTCTCTCTCTCTCTCTCTCTCTCTCTCTCTCTCTCTCTCACAGCCCATGGTGTCAGTAAGTACAATATGCTGCGCTGTACACGGTCATTGAAGCCACTTTTGCTGAACAAAGGGAGAATCAAGAGTTGTATTTTTTTGTGTATAACCTTCTGTGCCAAGTGAAATTTTGTTGCGACTGCAAATAAACATGTATGTGTTGCTCTATTCTTACACCCTCTATTTTTGGAGCAGGTTTTAAAAAGCATACAAACCAGCAAAAAAAAAAAAACATTCATTGAAGGAGAGTCGTGGTGTTTGTATTTCAGGTGACGGTCATCGGTTACACCCTGGGCATCCCTGATGTCATTATGGGCATCACCTTCCTGGCAGCGGGCACCAGTGTTCCCGACTGTATGGCCAGTCTCATAGTCGCACGGCAAGGTAACAAACAATAGGGCTCACTCGCCATGAACACACACACACACACACACAAATACTGTGAGTGCATACATTTTTAGCATGGGTGGTCCCACAGGGAATCGACTCCCTAACCCTGGCAATGTTAAATCAATGCTCTACAGGTTGAGCTAGTTAGGAAAGCTATGAGTGTGTGCACGCGTATGTGCACACACACACACACACACACACACAAGCACACACACATGTACATGTACATGCACACACACACACACACACACTGGCACATGCGCACACACGCACACACACAAACACACAGGCACATACACACAAATACCAATTGTAATGTGGAGGAAGGAAGGTGCATGTTATAAGCATTGTATATTATTATTGCTGTAGTTCGGGAGCATTGGGTAACGATGAAAATGTAATATGGATGTGCAGCTACACATTGCTATGTCATAACCAACTTGTCACATGACCTTCTCCAGACCTTGACAGTGTTGCTCTCCTTGCCTCAGGTCTGGGAGACATGGCCATCTCCAACTCCATAGGCAGTAATGTGTTTGACATCCTGGTGGGCCTGGGCCTGCCCTGGGCCCTCCAAACACTCTGCATTGACTACGGCTCCAACGTGAGTCGGCTCTGGTCTTGCGCCCGAGGGGTACCTGGGTGCTAGGGTGAACGTGGATAGGAATAGCAGGCAAAGTGTGTCTATGTGTCACTTTGTCCAGGTTTTTTCTCTGCTTTGGCTCACTTCCTGGATGGGCTACTCTTTGATAGGACACTAATCGTTTTGATTTATGTGAGAATTGCAGGATGAAAAACAGACTGTACATTATAATAATAGTACAGTACATTACAATATTAATAGAGGATTAACGCAAAAGGGCTTCTACAGTTTGAAATGTGTCCACTCTTTCTGGCTTTCAATGTATTTATGGTTCAGACGAGTAAAAAATACAGTATCACATGGTTGTTAACTGTGTGTGTGTGTGTGTGTGTGTGTGTGTTCCCAGGTCCAACTCAACAGCAGGGGGCTCATATTTTCTGTTGTTCTTCTCCTGGGCTCAGTGTTCCTTACAGTAAGTAGCCACACACACACACACACACACACACACACACACACAGTATTTGTGCGTGGTAAGGGGTTTCACACAGCCATGTATAGTTGTCAAAGAAGACTTGCTTAATACGATAGAGGGTGCAATATGCTTGTGTGGGTTTATATGTTTATTTGCATTGGTTGCATTTGTGACTCTATGCCTCTGTACTAGGTATTGACTGTATACTAGTGTGCCAGGACTCACACACTTGCCTTTATCCTCTCCAGGTTGTTGGCGTCCATTTGAACAAGTGGACCCTGGACAAGCGTCTGGGTCTGGCCTGCCTGCTCATGTACTCCATCTTCCTCTGCTTCTCGATCCTCATCGAGTTCAACGTCTTCATCTTTGTCAACCTGCCCATGTGCTCGGACATCCACTGACCTCCCTGCTCTTCCCCTTCGTCTCACATCTCTTTCTTCTTCTTCTTCTTCTTTGCTTCCTCCGCTGTCGGGGTGCATACGGAGGATGTCCAACGTGGCTGCTGGTTTCTCACCCGGCCACCTTCCTCCCTCCCTCCCTCCCTCCCCCTGTGGAACCGTGGGAGTTCCCACCATCTCCAGGTATATTTATAGAGCTTTATATGATTTTAACCTTGGTGCAATACATGAGAGATGAACATCCGAGACAGAAGAAGAGGCTGTCTGAGGTTTTTTTTTGGTTGGATTACTGGACTGAACGACAAGGAGAAGGAGGAGGAGAAGGAGAAGGACAGGGGGGAGCCCAGTCAAAAGAGATAGAAGAAGTCTTTGCAAGCAAACAAGGCTGCTACTGGCTAACCGTGTGGCGAGCTGAGGGGGAAAATGGTTGAGATGAACCGACCTGCATTCGTTTCAACGGTAGGTGTCTGTTGTTGAGGAGGACGGAGAAGCTGCTACTTTAACTCTCTGACTAACCGACCGAAAGGGAGAGATCACGTGCTTACAGCGATTTTTAGCCTAATAGGATTGTTTGTTACTCTTTGTATGTGTTTAAAATATGAGTGTATAAAGTTAATTCACGTATTTCTAACTGGATTTCTTTGTCCATATTTAAGGGTTATACCAATGCTAATGTTTCCTGATTTTATGAATTCTCTCTTGCACACCTAGATTTGCTATCGAAAGTCACCATATTGTATATTTTACCTTGACAAAGAATCAACAACTAGAATTGTTAGTGACACCTTCCAAATGCCTCTGTCTCTCTACCTTGCTGATTACCTGCCCTAAGAGATTCATATAGCATGCTGTATTCACCACCCGTTTTGCTTTGCACTGAGCAAACCCAAAAATTGGACAATACTGATATTAAGTCTCGTCTTTGGATGTTTTTTGTTTTGTTTTCCCTTACAGATATAACTAATTAAATATGTGGTATATTTTCCTACAGTTTAGTCCAAAATAGGAAAGGGATCTTTCTGGAATTTAATTGAAATCCAGCACTGTCACTTTATTGATTAAACATGATATGATATTACTGTTGTGAGGCACCTACAGGTTGTTTTAAATGTGTTACTACTGAATTAGAAGATTTCCCTAGACTTTAAGACTTTTGTACTAAAGAATGAAGAATCTGTTTTTTGTTTTTTGTTTTGCATCTGAGCTGAGTACAATACTGCTAATTCTTTAAGACAAAAGTATTTTTAGAACAAATGATAGTTGATGACAGTCGAGAGATTTGGACCTTAGCGTGAGACTGTGTAGGTGCGGTGTGTAGGTGCGGTGTGTGAGTGTGTTTGTGTGTGTGTGTGCATCTGTGTGTGTGTCTGTGTGTGTCTGTGTGTGTGTGTATGTGCTGGTTTGTGTTGTATTTTCTAGGGGAACCAAGGACATCACTGTGACTGGGAAGACATAATCATGATTTATTTATGAATTAATTTATTCAAGGATAATGTCTACGACCAGTTTCAGTCCCCTTGGATTATGTACAAGATATCAACTGGAATGCTTTCTGTTTGTTCATTAAGGAGATGTACATTTTACTGTACCTAATACCATAAGTACTGGAATCTGACTTGATGTTGTTTATATTTAAGAATAGATCTTTTTAATTTATAAGTTTTGTATAGTTTCAAAAAACTATGAGCATTTGTATATTGTAAATAAATAAAGACAAACAACCATAATTAAAAACAATTGTTTCAAAGCTGAAGCTTATCAAGTTATCCCAGCTATAGTTTGGCTGGTTGGCAGATCGTTGGGCCAGACAGTCTTTGCTGAGAATATGGTTTGATTTCCCCTATAGTTTGTCTCAACATGGCAGGTTAAACGGAGAGTGCTCAAGTACACCACTGCTGCTAATCACTTGCATGTTAGATCAGTAAGGAATTACACATAGTAAGAACATACCCTTTTTACTTGAGGATGCTAACATATTAACACAGATGGGCCAGAAACAACATAGCTTTTTAATAACAATGCAGCACTTGAACTCCTGCACCATCTTTCTGTATTTGAGTCTACTACAGCCAGCTTGGTGGCCAGGTTCCTGCTTGTATTTGAGCCAAAACTCACCTTGTAATCAGCAGTATTGCCACTCCGTTTATAGCATGCTTTCAGACAAAATGTGGAAAAATGCAAGGTGTTTTTTATTTAATTGTATTGCTACTCTAAGGTGATTGATATTTATGATTGTGTTTTATTGGGTCTCTCCTCTAAATGCAAAACATTCTGAATCAATGTCAATGTGATTGTTAGAGAGAGAAAAGAGGGCGCTGTGTTCATACATTTCCAGTGAAGACAATGAATCGACTTATTTTCACATTTTGCATAAATTAGTTTGGGTATTTTGTAGATAGGCTCTATATAGTTTTAAAAAGGTTGTGCGCATGCCTCTTTCATAACTCAAATGATTTTGTGTGTAATGTTAAGATATTTCCAGGATCAAAATATAAAGTTTTTATTATGCTGTGCATTTCAAAGGGGTACATTATTACATTATTAGTACATTATCTACGCAAGTAGTTCTCAGCCGACTAATGTAATTTTATGCATTACGCATATGCATTATTTGTCTTATTTGTCCTATTTGTTTGTAAATCCTCATTTTTGTGAGGGCCTCTGAGTAGAACTGTGTACCACAGAAAGATACGTTTAGCATTGTTTCCCCCAGGGTCTTCTTGCAATAAATTGATTTACATGCAGACCGGCTTCTTGTTTTTAATATTGCTTTCAAAACGTCCACGCTTCCCCTTCGTGGACCTTCGGCCCGCAGATCCACCTTTGTGGTGGATCTTTGGCCTCCAGACCCCCCCCCCCCCCCCCCCCCCCCCCCACACACACACACACACACACAAAAGTAAGGGCTCACAGTGATTTGAACTGTTTGTTGTAAAAAAAAAAAAGTACTTGGGGGGGGGGGGGGGGGGGGATAAACTATGTATTTACACGAAACAATATAAAAGCCACGAAAGCCATAAAAGCACAGGTATGAATGAAACCATTGCAGAAAGGTGAAAGGTGAGGATGCTCCTCCATCACTGGTTCAACACGGCATTCCAACGGGCGGTCACGTGACCCCCCCTCCGCTTTCACAGCCCCTCTCCTCCTCCGGCCCAGTAGTCACCTCTCAGCACCAGGACCAAGACCGGGACCTGGACGTGGTGGTGGTGTTGTTGTTGTTCAAGTAATGTCGCCGGTAAGCTATGAAAGCTTGAAATGCGTCGTCCCGTTCCCGTTGTCGTGTCTCGTCAACGTCAACCGAAAAAGAAACGGGGCGAACAGCTGTTGACCTGCGATGCGTCTCACGGACCGTAAGCGGACGACGTTTTAACAGGCAAGTGAGTCCGTTATAAGTTGTGCAAGTCCGTTTTTGTTAACGTCAGCTTTTAGCCGTTTATATACGTGTATATAAAAACAACAACAACAACAACAACAACAACAAAAAAATGTGTCGTCTTGCTAAAAGTCGGCTGTGTTACTGTAGTCCCCCATTTTTAAAAACCACATTCCCGCACACAACCGCTGTGAACGACGAGATGACTTCAACGTCGTTTCCCTGCCAACATTGCCTTTGTGTGTTGTTGCTGTTTTTGCTTTAAAAAAAAATGTCGTCCAACTTTTCCATACCTTCCCACCCCCATCTTTCACTATACTTGGTTTAGACCTGGACGGACCATACTAGGTTTATATGGGGGGGGGGGGGGGGGGGGTGCTATCCATGTATCCATGCTATCCTCATGCTGCAGCATCATGGTCTGCTTTCTGCAGACCATGATGATGTTTGTCTAGCAGCCCCAGTTTTTCCTTTCTTTTCCTTTTGCTTTCTTGCTTAAAGCCTCCACCTGGGACCTGGGACCTGGTTTGGAGATGGTCTCCAGTGCAGTGGTCTCCAGGTGGCTCACATGGGTGTTGGTGAAAGCCATCAAATGTCTTGGAGGAGGGGGGGGGGGGCAGTATAGTATAGCCCCCATAGCTTTAGCCTCCCTCAGCTAGCCTGTCTCCTCACTGGCTCTGGGAAGATGTTTCTGATTTTGTTTTTTGTTTTTTTTCTTTTTCTGCTGGCAACATGTCTGTATGTTTAATACCTTGCCTGTGTCCACACACACACACACACACACACACACACACACACACACACACACACACACACACACACACACACACACACACACACACACACACACTTTTACTGTTGTTTACCTGGTCTCCCCTTACTGGTAAATATAGTTATTGGTAAAGCTGAAGGTTCATCAGGGGCAGTAAAGGAAATGCCATTTAAAAAACGATTACATAGTGATGTGGTGAGTGGGACTGCAAAACAGAGAGACTGGGCGCTGTAATGCACTAAGCTTTTCCATTGAACAGATGCATAGTCTAGCTGCCAGACATGATGATCAAAGAGTCAAGTTCAGAAGTGCCGCTCTGGACCTTCCCTTTTCTATATTAAAGTTGATACTATATGTTGATACTATATACTATATTTATGTCCTATACTAAATGTTTGCTTTGCTGGAAAATGTACCACTTCCTATGCACTAATGTGGGCACTGTCATTTGCATTGGCGTTCTTACCCAAGAGAAAGTTACAATGCTGCTTTTACAATTTCGCCTAGAAAACGTAAAAACATGGGAAATAGATTAAATAGCTATTCTTTTCTATTCCTATTGCAATGATCATGAATAAAATGCAACCTCCCATAAAACCTCCCATAAAACCTAAAGTGTTTGGCATTTCCTGGGTCTACTCAAGTTGCAGGAGTTATTTTATAAGGTTTATTTACAGGGTTTGGTTCCACTATAATTTGTTTATTCGGCTTTCCTGTTTCTGCCCCCAGTCTGCTTAGCTCTCTAAACACATCTCCTTAATTAGTCAACAATAATGTTAGGCTATTTTTGAACTTTTGACTGAGTTATGATGTAGGGATTAAGGAGAAAGAGGAAAGTATTATGTTTCATGTCTCAATGCAGATTAGGTGATTGGATTGATGTCCTCTATGATATTTTACTATTAAGTCATTTATCAAACCCTTTGTCTTACAGTGAATTCAGATACATTTCCTTTGGAGAAGGTCGGGTTTAGGCATTGTGCTCAAGGATGCCTACAGGTAGCAGACATAGGGGATTGAACCTGGTACCTTGAGTCAAACACCCTAGCCACGACACTGCCTTGCCCCAATATGTCTTCCTGACAGTCATCACAACATTACCCGTTCAATTATCCATCTGACTGAATCCATTATTGGCTGTGGGCAAAACAGCAAAATCTGAAACACATCTGACACGTTGTTATTTTGGTTCCCAATTTAAAAAGGGAGTAGCCCACTGCGGGATTCCAAGCACTCCCAACAAAGCAAGTGGGAAAGGCCCAGGCTTTGCCTCTGCAGACCATGTTGGTGTGGAAAGTTGAAGCTGGGCGGTGCTTGCTCCTCACACTGGTTCAGAACCACACATTTAGTTGAAGGGCACGTTGGCAATTCCCCCTATTCGAAAAAGCCACTTGATTTATTTTCCTTTGGTGAACACCAATGAAAGATTAAGGCTTTTCTCAATTATCTGAGGAGAGAGCGCTTCGGATGTCGCCGATTTCAGGAGATAGATTTCAGGATGAGATTTGATGGGCCGAGACAGATTTTCGGTGGGTTAAGCCCTTTCAACAACCCCACCGTCTCCCCCCTGTTTTCCCTTGCTGTTAGCCTGCTATTTAAATAATAGCATACCAACCATTTTCATCCCTAACCCGCAGGATGTTGGCCAAGAGCTTCAGCTGAACTCATCCAGAAACACTGACCCAAATGCTTCTAGGTAGCTCTGTAACAGCTTTGTGTTACAGAGCTCTGTAGCTCTGTAACACAAATACAAAGATCTGCAGGGGTTTTGTCTTTGACCTAATCTTTCCTAGTTCCTAGTGTTCATTAGTTGTGCTGCATGGTGTTTTTAGCAAACATATCAAGTCTCGCGATACCAGACGCTCGCAGATCTCGCCGCCTACCAATCGTCTGGGGATTTCTAAATGCAAATTAGTTGCTAGAACGGCCGCAAACAAACCTACGCCCATTTTACATTTTACCGGAAATGATGCCTTACTGGAAATGATGCTCTCCCCCCATTCTCCTCTGCAGTGAAACAAACTGGAGTTTTTGGTTCCCACCCAGTTTTAGCAACGAAACCTGGAAGATTGTCCTCGGTCTCAGTTCAGTAGAGTGAAGCGCTTGGAGACTGACTTGTGACTGTGAGTCTAGGCTAGCCTATACCCAGGGGTGATGCGGTCTTGTTGTCCGCTTTACACATGTTCTCTGTAATTGTTACCGGTTTGCTAATTGTCTAACTTCAACAGGGGGCTGGTTTTTAGTAATTCAAATCGTAGTTCTTTCATGAAAACATGTGTGTGATGAATACATGCCCAACGGCGTAGATCATGTCTATGTGGCTGTAGTGCAGCCACTCTTTCCATATCCATAAAAATGGCTTGGGTGGAGCCAGAGGAAATGGCACAGTTTCTTGCATGGTCAACAGAAAGTGAAAAACACACGGTCGTGTTATTTTTAACTTGGGATGAGCCAGAATATAATAATGACAAAATGTTATAGAAGCTCAACGCTACCATGACACACCTCATTGAGTATTAGTCATACTATTTATAGATTAAGTGACCTGGGGTTTGAACCACAGACTGTATGAAAAAAACAAACATTTTGGCTTAAACCCTAATCACAAGTTTATCCTCCCCCTTTTAAAATGTTACTTGCAATTGGCAGGGCACAGTGTGTGTGTGTGTGTGGGGGGGGGGGGGGGGGGGTGAAAAGGGTCACGGGGGACTAGACACACGTACGTACGTTCATGTGATTATTTACTAAAAGTCCCACGTGTATGTACGTACGTACGTCTGTGTGCGCATTCTGCATCATGCACGCATGCGTGCGTGCGCACATGTATCATTATTGTTGTCATCTATGTATTTATTTCGTCATTTATGTAGCCTTAAATTGACTAGATAGACCTTTCCAGGTAATCAATCAATGAAACTAGGATAATAATAGGCCTATCGCTACTCTACCAGTAAGTTACCGTGACCTGATGGTGACGTCAGCCAAAATGTGCATCATGTAACACAGAGGAGCGGCTAAATGGATTAAAAAAATAAAATAAAATAAAATAAAACAACATGAATGACCATACAGCTAAAACAAAAAACGATTAATAATAGACTAATATTATTAGCCTATTAGTGTGTGTGGTGTGTGTGTGTGTGCGTGCGTGTGTCCACAATATATACCCTATATGAACACGCGTTTGGTTTTAACATTCAACATGGCAGCATGCTTCACACTGTATCTGTCTGTCTCTGTAGGCCAACCGTCAGCAGCTTTTGTGTCTTAGTCAGTTGTTCTCCTCCACTAACCCCACTGTGGTCTGGGGGCAACCAGACAGAGAAACAGGGAGACATCAACGTGTATGTTTCTTTCCTAATAATACCATAGAACGACAGACGATCCATGTACCAAATGATCCTTACGTACCAAATACCAAACTCAGTATCGTGGTTCTCATATGTCCAGTCAACGAGTCCACATAGATTGACCTATTTGTGTGCTTCAAAAACTGTCCTCCCCTCCTTCTTTCATACTTTCTCCCCATACTTTCACTTCGAAAACCACATTGATTAAACTTCCCGCTGCTGTGTTATAATGAAAGGAATATGTGGTTTGAACTGGGGACGTCTGGCAGGAGACCTGTGTAGATTAATCCCTACAAGTAAGGAGCTTACAACTGTCAGAAAAGGTACGGAGAGAGGCATATTAAAGGGACCTCTCTGGCAAAGGAATGAGCTTGATAGGGATCATGATTCATTATGAGAGATGAAAACCGGGTAGAGCACAACGTGGGCAAGATGGAGGTGAGAAGGAGAGGAGAGAGACAGCATGGGAGAGAATTGTGTGTGAGTCTTTTCGAGGGAGGAAAGTGTGTGTGTGTGTGTGTGTGTGTGTGTGTGTGTGTGTAGCGGGGGGGGGGGGGGGGGGGGGATGGGGGAGTCTGGAGTGAGGGAAATGAGAAAGGGGGCAGGGGGGAGAGAGAGGGAGAGATTCTGACTGAGAGCATTCCAGCAGACCAGCACCTCTGTATAACTGGCTGTGGCCAACACAGGAACTTCCTCTGGTCTGACCGCAGCTCTGATCCATGTGTCTGTCCAGCCTCACCAGACAGCCTCCGCTCAGACACAGAGAGAGGGAACCTGATTCAGCGGGGAGAGCGGCTCTACCAGCATGGCCTCCTCCAGTCCATTCCCCATGAGACCAATGGACAGGAGTGGGAGCTTCTTCAAGGTAAAGGCCGTCCGCACCCCCACCCACACATGGCACTGATCTGTGAATGGATGGATTTGTTCTGCTAGCTCTGTCTTATTGTCCTGATATTGTCTTGTAGCCTGAGCTCCGACCACGACAACCCACTCTCATTCAGGATGACATTTCCACAATACATATTATATATATATATATATATATATATATATATATATATATATATATATATATATATATATATATATATATATATATATATATATGCAGTACTTAATATAGATGAATGAACACTGCTTCTCATAGACACCTCTTGCTGTTTCCTACCTTGGCATACATTGTGAAGCGTTGATTCATACTTCATACATACTCCTCCTCTTTCTCTTCAGTTTGCACTCACACACAGGCACACACATCCCAACAGGCACACACTATTGGTGACTACAGAAGAGGTACACACACACAAACACAAACGCACGCATGCACGCATGCACGCGCACACACACACACACACACACACATGCACATCCAACCATCCTTAAAATACATTAAGTTAAAATCCAATTCTCTTGTCAGCTATATTTCTTTGTAACACAGTCTGCAGCCTCGGTTTTGAAGTGTGCCTTGTCATCTGCTTGTTCCATAATACACTTTATTGCCTTATTTTTGAAAAGGTAATGAACAAAGTTCCAGCTTTATTTATACAGCTGCTGCTGCCTCGATCACTTGCATTGCTTGATGCTCTGCCAGCAAAATTATACTGTCTGTATACTGTATCAAAATCAGAGCAACTCTGCACTGCCCTGTTAAAATGCACACTCTGACTCTGCCAAAGTGTCCATGAGCAAGGGACGTCACCACTAGATGTGTCACTAGAAGCTATTGCTGTACTTAAATAACTTGTACAGACAAGCAGCCATCTTGAAAGCTTGTGGCAGGTCTGTAGAAACGTTTTAAACATACAATGGACAGCAAGACCTCAGAAATCCTGAGGCAGCAATTGGATTGGCTGCAGGTACTTGACATATTGTGTCTTCTTTGTCCTTTCCTATCCAATTCTGTGCTTGAATCTCACCCGAGGTTGGTGAGCTTGCAAACGGATGCCGGGCTATGCAAGATCGAGGCCAAGGGAAAAGAAGACTCCACCAGGATCCCTAACATGTATCAGTTACATAGACATTAAAACATTGCAACTATGGCGTCACACGAATGGTCCTGAAGGGACTTTTTCTGAAGCCAAATATTTGGTTTTACGGTCAGTGCTGTGAAATTGTACTAATTCAGCAGAACTGGGTATGGTGGAGGAATGAGTGAAACCTGTCTGGAAATGAGTCGTTCTGCGGGCGGTCTGTCTATAATGACAGACCCCCCCCCCCAAAATATAGCATTGTATAAAGCCTTAAACTATTCACCATACAATATGTTTCAATAGAGAATGTTTTCTCACTTGTTATCATTCTGGCTTCAACATTCAGTCCTTAAAGCTTACTGCTTGATGAGTGGTAATGGTATTACCAGTAAAATGCACAGATATAATTAGAATTAAAGTGTTTATAGTGAAATAATATTTAAAATATAGTATAGTGGAAAAAGAGCAATTATTGACTAAATAAAAGCATCACATAATTATGTTTTTAAATTATTAATCTGTGAGATTTCCACTGTGCTGTGAAAGCAGTCACTGTGTGTCCCGGTTTTTTTTAAAGCCTGACACATAGTTTCCCATTGAGTCTATCCATGGCCTTAACGACAGCACATACAGAGAATCACTTACCTACACACACACACACACACACACACACACACACACACACACACACACACACACACACACACATAATTACAGTTGTGGAAAATTTGTTTTTCAAGTTGCGTTATGTGTGTGTGTATGTGTGTATGCGCGCGTGTCCTCGTGTGCGTATGTGTGTGTTGCCGTGTATACATGTTTAGGTGCCCTTAAGTTCACATCTGCATCTGTTTATGTGTGCTAACGTGCACAGGAAAGGACTTCAATCAACAACGAAGGTTATGACGATTGAAGAAAGGGACACTATTGGCAGTGTTGACACGATGGTTTCTGATGGCCATCCAAGGAAATGAAGAGCCATCAAGGTGTGCAGAGCCAGACTCAGTCAACCGCTCTCATGGGTTTCATTGACCTTCATTTGAGGGCTTCGTAATGTCCCACTCCCACTCCCTCTCTCTCAGTCTCAGTTTGTATTGCAGAGCCGTTGCTGCATGGATGCAGTAAACAAACTGTGAATCTGAATAATAAATAGCATTCAATATTGCCCCAGGATCCAGGATGTCTCAGGTTTTATTGTTTTATTGTTTTATTTGGAATGAGTATGTGAAGACCGCTTGAACAGTGCCCATTTGTATTTAAAAAAAAGTTTTCTTGGCTCTATTAATATGAAAGAAAAAACAACAACAAAGTAACAAAACTACTGTTACTAGTTTTGAGCTGAAGGGGATCTGGGAGAGTCAAAGACTGAGACAGTTCTGGTTCCACTTATAATTTTAATGAAAGGGGTTCTTCACAGTGGCTGTAGGGAGTTACACAGCAGAACTTGACCCTATTTGTACTGAAGCGTTGTAATATAACTCCACCTAGTGGTCATTTTCCGAATTACACCAAGCAGGAGCTTCAAGATGCTCCAGCATCTGGGTTTCATTTTAAGGATCAGACAGCACCTGGGTCACATCTTATAAGTGCAGAGAGCTTACTGCTTGTTTCCTCCAGGGGAGCCAGCTCGTGAGGTCACTGAAAAATGCATCGTTTCAATCAATTATTTGCAATGCATCTTGACTTCATTGATATTCTTATGCTTATCTAAACCTTTATGTGACCGTCGAATTGTGTGCTCAAATTCCTACCATCTGGAATGTGTATACAGGCTTAAAGATCCCCATGTTGTTGATTAAGGCTTCCATCATATCTAGGTCTGCACACACAGCCAGACAATCTTGACCACTGTATCAACCACGTCCCCTGATAGTTTGTTAGTTTCTGCAAGACCGAGAGGAAGAAAACCAAACTTGATTTCCCAACTTGATAAAGCTAGTTTCCAAATGGTCAAATGGTAGTTCATGGTATGTCGCCCTGGCCCTTGGAACTGCATGAGCCCATGCTCCGTCGGTTGTCACTATCTGACTCCCGGTGGAGTACTATGGAAAATAAGGGGTCACTGCAGATGTACCACTGGATTAGGAGAAGTACCTCTCGACTGAAAAGATGTTGTCGCAACAGACTGCGTTGAGCTAATTACAAATCCACAGTACTCCCTCTATCTGTTTTCCCTGTTTTTTCCTCGCGGTGTAAAAAAACAATACATGCATTAAACATACAGTTGAGGGTTTCAGCCCAGACTCACAAGACCGAGATTACTTCCTATGTGTTTTCCTCTCCGTCCAGATGTTTACACAAATGACATCTGATTTGATGGCGCTGTTTACGTCAATGTGTTGATAGCAGGAATGGCATTCATAGTGGGAGTATCGTAAATGACTAGTTGTGTGTGTGGGTGTGTGTGGGTGGGTGTGTGTGTGCATGTGTCATCCTGTGTTTCCTGGAGCATGTGGGTCATTGTTGCCATTGCTTTGTCTTCATGCTTCCTGCCTATAGGAAGTGAGTTAAATTCACACTAAAAGGGACTAATTGTCTCCAAGCCCGCGGACTGCGTTTCGCAACAGAACTCCAGAGTTTCGATTCAGGAGGCTCCTTTTTGACTTTCTTTTCTCTGTCATGTTGCTGCCCGTCTTCACTTCCTCATAACTCGTCCCTGCATTCTCCTTGGAGGGACTCTTATCTGTGCTCCTTAACTCGTCAGGTGAGCTTTTCTCCCGATGTGTTCCCCTTCTAGCTGATCGACGCTTTTGCGTCGGAGATCGGTGAGCTGAAGCAGGAGATGGTCCAGACGCCGTCGGCAGCAGAGGACAAGCAGCCTGTTGTTTTTCAAGGGTGAGGCCTTTCATTTACACACAACGGCATGTGCTCTTTCCTCCCCTCTCTCCTTTTAAAACCTGGACTGGTGGAATTCCAATGGCTAGCCATAACATAACTTGCCTTGACATGACAATAACAATAAGAATGAATTAACAGGTTGCTGCTTAACAGATTGTTGCTCTGTGGTTTTTGTGTTTCATGGGGAACTCCTCTTTTAACTTTTTAATACATAGGTGTTTCTGTTTATTACAATTACAAAGATGGCTCACTATCAGAGTAACTCCATATATAGTATTGATTTATATCGGAGAATAAATCAGCCTCGCCCTCCACATTTGTTAATTCTCTCTCTCTCTCGCTCTCTCTCTCTCTCTCTCGCTCTCTCTCCCCCTCCCTACCTCCAGGCTGGAGGGGGAGGTAAGCAGGCTTTACCTTCAGTCCCGCCACTGCTGCCGTGCGGGAGGTGAAAGGGATTCTGGGTATGACTCGCTGGGCAGGAGGATGAGTGTGCTGGACAGGCTGACCCGGACCCACACCGTGTGGCTACTGCTGGCGCTGGGGGAAGAGGAGGCCAGGCGCGTTCTGCTCAGACAGCCGCCGGGGGTAAGGAGCCAGAGAACACCCTTGCCGCTAGGTCTGGGTGCTTAAAAAAACAAAACCGCTTGCATGAAACTCGAATGTCGATTCCAGGATTGTGCAACACGTATTAGTTGACTGATCGGTTGAATATGCTGTTTTTTTTGGATGAAAACATCTGCCGAGTGACGTAATGTAAATAATGATCGTATTCCCCTCCAATCCCCCTTGGTTTAGATGAAAGTGTGTTGGGTTTACTAGAAGATTAAAGCACATTACAAAATCCCACCAGTGTAAAAAGAGATTCACCGCCCATAGTATCCCCCTAGTCTATTCCAGCCACTTTTCAAACCACACATTTGTTGCTTCATGCCGGTGTCACATATTAGTCTTTAACGATTTGTAAAACGTTAAAATTGCAACACCTCTACCCTAAATTACTACATCTGGGTAAATATCAAAGTGTGTAGTGTAATAGCCATCCTGTCTTTTTAAGGGCATCAAGTCTTTTTAAGGGCATTGTTTTGGACAAAGTAGTGTACATACATCACAAAAGAATTTGGATAACCAAAATATGAATAGCCGAAACCCTGAACACAGAATAAGATGCCCATGTCTTTTCTTTAACTAATAATGATATGATGAATTCGGCCTGGTTCAGGTTTTCATGGTGAGGAGGTCTGCTACCCTGCAGAGGAAGGTCCTCAGTGTTCGCCTGGACGATGACGGCTCAGCCCCATGTATCGGTGACTTCCCCGTCAAAGAGAGCCAGTACAGTAGGTCTAATATGAACCTTTTTATTGTTCTTTGTCTTAAAGATCCCCGTTTCAACCACCAGGTGCAAGGTTATCAAGCCTTTGTTTTTTTTTGGTTGACGTAGTATGAGTCACTATCTATTGTTGTGTTTGTGTTGTTGTGTGTCCTATATGACAATGGCATGGACAGCAAATACACTTTATTGTGTATCACAAAATTTCAACAGGCAACATAGGCAGCA
This sequence comes from Merluccius polli, assembly GCA_030340625.1. NCBI lineage: Eukaryota > Metazoa > Chordata > Actinopteri > Gadiformes > Merlucciidae > Merluccius > Merluccius polli. The sequence continues at coordinate 228,230 of JAOPHQ010005136.1, forward strand.
CAGTACCAACACAAGGGGGCACAATGTGATGTTTAGCAAAGGCTAGGCTTATTGTTAGTTTCCATACACAGCAAATGTACCTTAAACCTGAATACTCTGGGTCATACATCCTTATAATTTGTACTGGACATTCGAGTAGGGAGAACTTCATCAAGTTTTTTCCATCAGCCACGCTGACTGATAGAACATGGATCCAAGCTGTGATGACATACAAGCCTTGGATTTTCCCTGCTGTTCGAAGACAAACCCATGGGACCGACTGGGGGCTGTGTTTGACCTAGTTTGGCCTTTAAAATGGATCAGCTGTTGGCTGTTCAAATACATATGAATGTATCTGAACAAATGACATTGGGTGGGTGAATTGTTCATATAAAGATATTTGATTGAGCGTTACACGTTTTGGGAGCACAGATAATGTATGAATATACCAAACTCAAACTATAAACGGTCAGGCCCAGTATAAGGAGGGAGGCAAAAGGGGCAGTATAGTCTGGATAGTCTATTGGTTATCGTTTGTGACTCCCAGCCAAAAGGTGTAGAGTTTCTAAGGTGCTTTGGATAAAAACATCTTCAAAATTACTAAATTGTCATTTTTTGGGGGGGTCTCTTTTCGGTGCCCATGCAGCCTTTTCACTGGAAGACTCTTGGATCAGCTTTGCAGACTTGTTCCGCCTTGTGGCTTTCTACTGTATCAGCAGGTAAGTAACACTTATTAAATATATATTATATCGCTCTTTATATTTACCTCACTCTCGTTTTCTCTCTCTCTCTCTCTCTGTCTCTCTCTCTCTCTCTCTCTCTCTCTCTTTCTCTGTCTCTGTCTCTTGCACTCACTCTCTCTTTGCTCAAAGTTCTCATTTCTCCTTTTCTTCAGCTCGTGCCACACTGGCAGAGACTAACATAGGGTTCAAAACTACACACGGCCAAACAGGAAATGGGAAACTGTGCAGCTAGGAGCTACACTTTCCAGTTCCAGAGAAAAGAAAACACATACTGTTTTTATCTGTGTTACTATGTACCATTAGCTGTGCATGATGTGCTACACTGTGTTGCTAGTGTTGAACATATGGTGGCAACACTTATGTTTTTAAATATCCAATTCAGTATTTTTATATGACAATAATTCAGATGACCTTGTCTTGTTCATGTATATGTTATCCAATCCAATCCAACTTTATTTGTTAAGCACTTTAAAAAACAACCACAGCTGACCAAAGTGCTGTACAGAGAAACCCCCTATGGCGGCCATAGTTGTTTTACTCTCACTCGTAACACCGTTTTGTTTTTCTTTTTTCTTGAATTGAATTAGGGACATCCTGCCTTTTACACTGAAACTCCCAGATTCCATTGCTTCTGCCAAGACTCAGAAAGAGCTGGAGGAGGTGGCGCACCTTGGAGCAGGTATTTACGCTGATGTACAAATCAACAAGACAAGGTCATTGTAGCAGGTAGTATGTGGCTGGACCGTGAATCGGTCCTTAGCGCTCGATAGATTCAGAATGAACGGCAGTTAATAAACAGAGCGCTTGTCATTGTGTATGTGAGCAGCCCTGCGGTGCATTCTGGTAGCGTGGGGTTGAGTTTCGAGCGATTGGGCGTCGTGTTGGCGTGCTCTTTTGCAGGAAGTTGAGTTCTCGTCTACTTTGTACTTTGTGGAGTCCGGCGATAATCGCCGCCTCTGGAAACTCCCGAAACACGTTTAAAGTAACTGTTGTCGATCTAAAATGAAGACAGATTCAGCAACTGCATGGCTTATTTCTCGCCTAAAATGTTTTGAGAAACACATTTTTGTGTACTATTTAGCTGTTAAATGAGTTTGTTTGTGAGGCGGCCGCCATGTTGGGCCGCGTTGAAAGATAGCAGACAGCCCACAACTGAAAGTGTTTGGCCAATCAGGTGCAGGCTGTTGCCCGCCCAATGGGGAAACAACAACATGTACGTTGCATTTAGGGCATTTAGCAGACAACCACAACCACGTCATCGGTCACTCCGACCAATGGTGCAACTCTGTCACTCAGTCACAGAGCGTTGCAGGTCCAGCCGAAAAAAGAAATCATGTAATGGAGAAACGCCGAGCAACATGGTTGTTGCTAGGCGTGTGTGTGGTAAAGCTGTATGTGTGGTAAAGAAAAAGGTTTACTGTATTATTTGCTGCACTCCACAGTATATTCAAGTATATTCTTCTGATCAGAGAGATAGAGTATATGATTTAAAACACATTTGCTTTAGGGATTTGGAGTTTGGTGACACCCAAGACTTTCTCCAGGCAGGGCTGCAGGGGGTCTTGTTAACCCAGATGGGCTGCAGAGGGCAGTAAAACCTTTAATGAGTGGGCTCGCTTATGGTTCAGGGTTCACTCCCCATGCTTCAGTGCTCAGCATGGGGAGTGGCAGCAGGCACACTTGGCAGCGTAGCGCCGTGTGAGCAATCGCACAACTTCGAACTACATGCACAGACGGCTGCCCTTCAGATGCTTGCTCTTGCAAATCATTCCTGGAATTTGGTTAACCCACTTGAGTAATGATATGGAAAGGGAGTCAAAGTGCCTGGACCAATCCAGTTGTCTTTGAAGCGGTTAGTTAGGGGAAAAACATTATAATTATAGTTACTTATTCTTAATCTCAAGCACCACCTAGCTGGGCAGTTTTTAAACTTTTAAGCTGTTATTAACTATAGTTTTATTACACCATTTGAGGTTTGTTAGAAGCAAACACACTCACTCGCTCACATTTGTTGGTATGTGTGCGGGTGTTAACTTGTATGGAATGGCAGTGCCTACTTTGGCATAACTGTGCTTGAATTAGACATGGAATGGGGGTAGGGGGTGGCGCTAGAGAGAAGGGCTTTTGACTCACTTTTTGTGAGTCAGCATGGGATCCTCCATTAGGCCTCTGGCCATTCCCACAGGGTTACTCCTCTACCCACACCGGAAAACCTGGGCTTGAAGATAAAAAGCAGACATGGACCGTGTCTTTGTATAATCAACCATCTTCTCATTTTGGGTTGAAACAATCCACATAAGTCAAGTTTTATATTTGGGTCATTTTTTCTTCCTATTTTTAGTTCCTTATTTAGACACATGTGTACACCGCCTTCCCTCTTGTCTTTAAATAACCACTGAATAGGAGGAAGAAAGGGGATGAAGGGTTTACATGCTTCCGCAGGTGCCAGAGATAGAGCCACACGTTCGGGACTGCCACAGTGCCTCACCGGGGACGGAGTTAATACCGCTAGCGTTTTTCAGCCCCCTAGATACCCAGATCAAAGTATTCATAGGCCTCGGAAACTCAGTACCCAGTTAGATAGAGCCCATACGTTCATGTTGACAGTGATCCTAGGTTGATGTATTTATTTTTAGACGATCATGACCCGACCTCTCTCTCTCTCTCTTCCCCCCCCGCCCCCCCACCTCACTAAAACCTCCACTGCTCCTTGCACACCACCTGAATCCACCCCCCCCCCCCTCATTTTACAGGCTTTTTCTGTGGTTCAGTTTGTCTGCAGTCAGCATGGGGGGAGAAAAACATTCTAATAAAAATACTTTATTGGTATTTATAGAATGGTTTATTGACCAGAAGCATGGATTTGCTGACATACTGTTTTGTTTTTTGTTTTTTAGCGCTCCTTTCTGTTCCAATAGTTTATTTTACAAGTAATATTTCCACGTAAATAAGGGCTTCACACCTACTGATGTGGATATCGGAAAGTTGGACTATTAAGTTTGAATGGTAGTTTGGAGGCTGTTATGTAGCTTTATTGTAGGATTAGGGTTAGGTTATTGTATGAGGGATAGTTTTCGACTGCTCTATTCTCTTGACTGACATATGGCAGTGCATTACAGGCTATGAGTTGTGAGTGAGTGATTGTGGTGTTGTAGAGAAAGCCGTGAGTAGAGCAAACAAAGAAGGGATTCAATTCAAGTGAGTGTTTCAAACAAATGTGGTAAAGTGAAGGATAAAGCAATATAGAGATGAGGAAACAAACAAGAGACATGGATTTTAAACTGGAACGGGAGGAGGAGGAACTGAAGCAGAGTGGAAACGGGGACGGACGTGTGTAGCAGGAAATAGGAGTGGAAAGCAGGACAGGGCAGTAGATAGACTGTGGTGTGTGTGTATGTTTGGGGCCCTCCCACTAGAGATTAACATTGGTGACTCCCCTCTCTGGCTCGCTGGGTGTGTGTGTGTGTGTGTTGGTATCCAGAAACACAGGGCTAAACTCGCCACACTCGAATAGCGGCAAGTGAAGTAGAGACGCCTGAGGAGAACGACACGAGTGTGGAGAGGAGTGATTTCAAAATATTTCCAACTCGGGCATATCTAAATTAAGCTGTTGTAAGTAGAGGGTGGCTTAGAAATGTTGTTTTTAACATGTTGGATTCCATGTGTCCTCTGAATGCAGTGTTGTGTCTGACCTATTTCATGTGATTATTATGTGACTTTCTGGATATATATATATATATATATATATATATATATATATATATATATATATATATATATATATATATATATATATGACCCTTTCAGTTGCTGTCTCTAGTAGCTGTTGGTGTGTCGGACCGTGTGGTTAATGATTACCTCCTGGTGTTTCTTTACAGGTTTCTGGGACTCTGCCCTCAGCCGACAGCGTCCCTGCTCTCCCTCGCGTCCGCTGAGTCGCACTCTCAGCCCCCAGCGCTCGGACAGCCGGAAGCCCAGGGAGTCCCGGGGGGCTCACGGAGGAGACCGGGGCAGGCAGGCCGGGTGCGGCAACGTCAGCGCCCCGCCGACCCTGCGCGCCCACCCCTCGGGGTCCTCGCTGCGACCGGAGCGGAGTCAGTCTGGCGGCGCTCTGTGCTTCGTTAACCCTCTCTTCCTCCAGGCCCACCACCACCGCCAGGGCGAGTCACTCACTGCTTCCTCCCGTTCCCGTGACGCCAAGGCACCCGGCGCCCTCCCCAGTTCCAGGAGAGCACCGCTGACATCTGCTACCCGCATCCAGGACGTTGAGCACTGCACCAGTAAGGTCGCCGCCAACAGAAAGTCCTGCCTCATTCCTCCACCACGCCCCCCTCCTCCGCGCTTCATGCCCAGCCGCCGGCCCGCCCCGCCTCCGCCGTCGCCGGCCGTGCCCCCACCTTCGCCGGCCGTGCCCCCACCTTCGCCGGCCGTGCCCCCACCTTCGCCGGCCGTGCCCCCACCGTCGCAGGCCGCGGGCCCACCGTCGCCGGCCGCGCCCCCACCGTTGCCGGCCGTGCCGCCAGCATCTGCCCCCAAGCTCGAGAGCATGCCAAAGACTGTTGCCACGGCTGCCAGGCAACAACCGAGGTCAGTAAGGCGTCAGGCACCCCGTCCACCGTCAATGGGTGCCAAGAGCAGCAGCCCAGCTAAGAAGGCCAGCGCTCCCATAGCGGTGCCCTCAAACCCGCCTCCACCCAGGCCCTCCAAGAAGCCTGACCTGGAGGCCCACCGCTGCCACATCGCCCTGGACGACGAGACCATCGCCAAGGCCATTTCGCGCGCCAAGCTTCCTCCTTGCCAGCCGGCTGGGTCTTTCCCCGCCAATGTCCCCATGGAGGAGGGCGCGGGGGGGCCCCCTAGCCCGGCTGGAACTAACAGGAGAGGGCAACAATGCTTCAGCGACATGAGCATGTCCACGTCTTCCTCCGACTCCCTGGATTACTCCCGATCCCCCGGATTCTCCCTGGGCCTTCCCCCCACCCCTGCCCGCCGCCCGGGTACCCACAGGGACCCCACCGAGGACAGCAGCGAGGAGGAGGAGGAGGAAGAGGAGGAGGAGGAGGAGGAGGAGGAAGAGGACTACGGGGTAGGTCTGGAGAACGACCTCGAGAATGGTCTCCGGAGGCCCTTCAGCACCCGCAGGAGGAAGGTAGGGGTGAGGCTCAGCCGGGGGTCCTTCATCCTGCCCAGGGCCCTGAAGGGGAAGTTCCGCAGGATGAGCGGGGTCCTGGGCTCCCTCGTGACCCCGGAGCGCCGCGCCATCAAGAAAATCGCAGAGCTCTCCAGGGAGAAGGGCTCTTACTTTGGCTCCTTGGTCCAGGACTACATCGGCTTTGTTCAGGAGAACCGCAACTGTCACACCACGGCGACCGACTTCCTGCAGACCATCCGGCAGTTCATGACCCAGATGAAGGCCTACCTGCGCCAGAGCTCTGAGCTGGACCCGCCCCTGGAGTCACTCATACCCGAGGACGAAATCGGTGAGTTGGATGGGATCTATTTAGAGTTGTGCACTATAACTGCAGAAGTCCTTAGAAAAACAGTTACCTGTGAGGGGCAAAATCATTTGAATGCCTCGTCGCTTTTATCTTTTTTGCATTCTATCCTAGTAAAGGAAAGCTCTGTGGTCCTTTCCATATTTGCATATTTGCATATTAGTCCAGCTATAACAATGTTATTCCCGAGCCTTTCAGGCGGTCTACACACAGCATGTGCCGAGCTCGAGGGTTTTGCTTAGGATGGCTGAAATTCCACTGACTTCATTCCTTTGCGTGACATTTCTGAGCCACAGTGCGCCGTAGATCCACGCCGCTTGTAATGACATGTAAGTTGGTGTTATCTGACTCGAGCTGCTCGGTTGAAATGGACGCTTCATTGAGAAGAGTTTTCACATGAATATGTAGCCGGTCCATTGCACTCGTCTCTGGTCCCTTGTCCTTTGTAAACAATAATAAGCAAAGCCTTGTTCTGAGAGAGAGAAATGATCCATTCTCTCAATTTCTCTGTGAGCTCACTGACCACAGACCCGCGTTAATATTCCCTTTTGTAAGAGCACTCAAACAACAAAGTTGTTCATGAAGCAGCCGTCGTTTTCACTTGAAGTATTTTCACGTGGAATGAAGAAAATTCTCATGGTTCACTAAAGCAACCAACCAACTATCTATGTTGGAAAGATTGTGTGTAGGGTTGTTGGGTGAGTGTGTATTTGCCTTGTCACAGAGAAATTGTTAAGTGTTAATTTTCCACCGAAGACCAACCGAGATGTATTTAAGTGTGTGAATGGCAGAGCAGACGGGTTAAGTTACGTCATTCTCCGAGACACCAGAGGTCGTTCAAAGGAAAGGAGAAGTGATGCTTGTCCACCATCACGCCAATGTTTACAGGGAACCTCAAAAAGGAGAGTCACCTACATAACTTTCTGTTATGTTTATACCAACACAGACACACACATACATGTGTGTCTGTGTTGAACCATTAGCATGTAGTCAAGTCCAACAAATTCTTAAGTGTGTGATAACCATTTATGTTATGTTATGTTATATATTATAGATCTATATGCCAGATTGAGTACAATAGCAAACATCGCTCAGAACACAAAAGCTGCCAGCTTAAACAGGCAGGAAATTGGATGTAAGGATGTGGGTGTGTGTGTGTGTGTGTGTGTGTGCACGTGTGCGCTCTGTGGCGTGCATATCACCAGTTTTACGCATGGACACATATTTGCACAGGGCTCCTGCCACTTTCAACAACACTCGTTACCCGCTCATTCCAGAGCTTCAGTGTATTTGTCTTAGCCGAGTGCCACGAGGACAACCAGACTGATGCCCCGGTTGACCTGCTGTATTGGAGCCGTTCCATGGAGAAAATATGACTCAATGTATTTAGCTGATATACGGTCAAACTTATCTGCATCTCTCTAGGTCAATGGCCATAAGGAAAAACAATGAGTTTGTCCTGAGGACACTTGCAAGTCCACCCGCTTGGTTTTGAAGAAACGGGGTTGTATTTGCAAAAGGGTAGAAACCAGTTTGGTAAAGTTGTAGGGGGTGGCTTGATAAACACAGTGATGTTGTGTGGCATTTAGTGGGGCAAATTGACTGAATTGATTTCAACCAATCTGTTGTCGTTTACCCTACTCGTTGGCTTTATCCAGGGTCTACCTTAACCTGAAGTCTGTGAAAACAACATTATTCCTCATTTCAAGATTTATGTGTCTCACCCCCCTTTTTAAAAACACATGGATTCCAAGCCATTGAATAAAGGAAGTGTTTGATGAAGACACAATAGAGGCGTGTGGCATGACGGAGGTCTTTATGAATGGACAGCACTGTAGCGTCTGGTACGTAGACCTAGCATAGCACTGGGTCTCTAAGCCTGGCCATTACTTCTTTATAATCAGGACACTATGTTGAATCACTCTTGTGACTTCAGTGTTATAGGCTCATAGCATATATAGTTATGTTGGGGCAAGTTTGTTCATGGTCGTATGAGTTTTTAGATTGAGCTAGTGATTGCCTCATTCTCATGAATTGCCAATATATTGCCAAGCTTTGACTTGGCCTAAACATGAACTGAACAAAACACGTTTGCGTGATGATTGAGTTGTCACTGAGCAATGACATCGTCTAATGTTGTTCATAACGTGAATAATGAAATGGTGTTTGCATGGTGTGTGTATGTGCCTGTTATCCCCTACAGACCATGTTCTGGAGAAAGCCATGCACAAGTGTGTCCTGAAGCCGCTGAAAGGCGTTCTGGAGGTGGCCCTCCATGACTTCCAGGTGAGAGACTAGAGTAGTCCCACAAGGAAGTGCTACTCACCATTAAACACAGCAATAGTTGGTGTCTTGAGTGACATATGTAGCGACCTGATATTTGTATTCCAAATAGAATAGCTTGCCATGTGCAAATGTGATTTCACAGTGCCACCATGTTATGGCACACTAGCCCACAAAACCCCTGACACACACACACACACCTTAAACAATGCAGGATAACATTTACATTTACATTTAGGGCATTTAGCAGACACTTTTGTCCAAAGCGACTTACAATAAGTACATTTGTTAGAAGAAAGTGCAACAGTAAATCGCTATCAGTAGAGTAAGGATTTCACAACAAGTTTCAAACACTCAATTGCTAAGTTAACCGATTGCTAGTATATAATAGTGTTGCACCGATACCGATACTAGTATCGGGAGGGGCCCCGATACCGCGCTAAAATGCTGGCATCGGTATCGGCGAGTACGAACAAATAATGCGCCGATGCCATTTACATATACTAATATGAAACTTGGAACGCAGCGCTTTGCGTCTTTCTCTCCCTTCACTCACTGCTGCGTGTGATCACACGTGTTCAGTGCATGCCGTGCCAAGCAGCTATCCTATTGGCCCACTCCGGCCGCCCGGCCGCGCATGTTGACCGACCGACAAGCGACGACGACAAAGTACAAAAAAAAAGAAAGAAAAAAAAGCACCGGAGACGCGGAGGGCGCGCGGTTCAGCCGCGCGGCGCACAGAAAAGTTGCTCCGCCTGCGGACGCGCCGGTGCGGGGAAACTCAGTGAGCGGGTCCGCCTGCCGGTGCGACGCACCCGGTCACCACCCATGCCCCCCCCGCTCCCCGGGGTGCCATGCGGACACAAACAAGGAGAAGAGGGGGAAAAGCAGGAGAGAGAGGGAGACGCGTCTTGCTCACAGGCGGGAGATCGCTCAAATGGACAGACAGTGACCGCATCACAGACGACGAGTTAAGCTGTAATCGCCCCCCCCCCCCCCCCCCCCCCGCTACATACTAGTAATTATCTCTAGTTATACTATATTATCTAATTATACTAGTAATTAAGCCATGATAGCAATGATTTTACATCCAAGTGAGTATGCAGTTCTTTAGTATTAGAAGAAAAAAAGCTTGTGTATATATATATATATATATATATATATATTTTTTTTTTTTTTTTTTTTTTTTCCGGCGTGGTATCGGTATGGTATCGGTATCGGCCGATACTGCACAGCCGGGTATCGGTATCGGTATCGGGGGCCAAAAAATGGTATCGGTGCAACACTAGTATATAACAGAGATAAGTGCGAAAATAACCTGCTTATCAGCTGCGGTAAGAAGTTGCTGTTGCTCAAGGTCACAGCCAAGCAACCAGAGGACCCTGCTCGACCTCTCGACCTGAGCTACCGCCAACATAATGGGTCTAAATAGGCCCCATACAATCGATCTGATAATAACACATAAGCCATTAAGTAGAGACCTTAGTCGAAAATATGTGATCATATATTTGAAAAAAGTATCGCTTGCTTGACTGCAACACAATGCGGCTAGGCCCACACAATGTGGCCGGACTTCTGTACGGTTTCATTGTTTTTATGTGACTGATTTGCGAACAAGTTGTTTCTATTCTCCAATCATGCTGGCGTTACATGAAAATCAATCAACTCCATGAGGGATTTCTTTGCCCGTGTGAGTGAGGTTGGACTAAAGGAATGTGTGTTTCTATAATCTCCAATGAAACATATCTGTACAAAATGGGCAATTCATTGAGAATTCATTGAATTCATCATGCTGAAGTACCTAGTTAGCTAGCTCAACCGGAAATCTGTCTGAAGTACGAGAGCAGCGGTGGTCGGTCAGCGCCGATCCCGGTTCATTTTCGGTGACCTCAGTGCTGTGTGTTGTCCAGGTGAGCAGCGGAGCCTGGCGGCAGCTGAAGGAGAACCTGGCCCTGGCCAAGGCCAAGAGGCCCCTGGAGCTGGGGGTGGACGGGGTGGTCCCCCCCGACCCCGTGGCCATCGAGAAGATCCGCCACAAGTTCCTCAACATGAGGAAGATGTACTCACCGGAAAAGAAGGTGTCCCTGCTGCTGCGCGTGTGCAAACTCATCTACACCATCATGCAAGACAACTCAGGTACACAGAGGCATGCGACCACACTCACACTCACAGTGGCTTTGGATGAAATCCCCTGCAAAATGACTACATAGTAATATATATATTGCGATACTTCCTCTTGCAATACACTGGCGCTAAATATTGCTACTTTTATTAAAACATGCTGGCTAAACATGCTAAACGGATTCCTCCGCATTAAGGCTGTTACCATTTTGACTGACCAGAGTCACTACTTCATGACTCCTCATGGTGGCGGTTATCAAATGAATGAGGGTAAAGTGGACGGAAGTTAACACTGGAATGGTGGAAGTTGCAGTCAGTGTGTGTTTGTGTTTGTTACAGAGGCAGCAAGCTAAGACCCTATGTACTTTGTTGTACTTCTCAGTTGTCAAGTTCTGTGGAACTGACACCACAATGTAGTGAATAAATACAAAATTCCTGCTTTTTGCCTTTTTAGGGGTATTTTATCTTCTGCAGTTACACAAATATCGTCTATGAATTGTCTTGAAATGTAGTACCGCACAATCGCTGTATCGGTTTGCGATAGTATCGTACCGTGAGTGACTCTGCGCCTCCCCACACCAAAGTGTGTCCAAACACAAATGTGTGTGTGTGTGTGACTGCGGCATTTCGTCTTGAGTTGAGGAAAGACCCCACCCATCCTGAGGCTGACACCCAAGACCGCTCCTCTGTGTGTCCCCAGGGAGGATGTATGGCGCAGACGACTTCCTGCCCATGCTGACCTACGTGCTGGCCCAGTGTGACCTGCCTCAGCTGGACGCCGAAATCCAGTACATGATGGAGCTGCTGGACCCCTCTCTCCTGCACGGCGAAGGTAGGCGACAGGGAGAGCGTGGTGAGGTTAGCAACTTTTGATTGGAATGCAGTCAAAGGTTTTTTTTTGAATGTCCGGGAATATGCATTCCTGTACTCTAGATCAACAATAGTGGCTGTTGGCCCGGTCGCAACGGTAAAATGTGTTCACAACGCCGTTCAAAGGCTCCATCACAATAGTGTTTGTATTGTAGCGGCTGCAGAGAGGAAATTCCATGTAGAGGGCTAGGAAATCCCATAAAAGTCAGAATGAATGCCCCTTCTAGAAATGCCTTTGACTCCATGGGTTGTTGCGTGCGAGCAAGCGTGTGCAATAAAGTGTGTTTTAATTTTTAGAGTCAAGTATAGATGGTACTGCAAATGAATATGAATGAATATACTGTATATTGTATTTATTCAAGCTAAGAAAACACATATGCTCGGTTTATTTTCATCGTGCCATCTCTTCACCTCAACATCTCTCTCTCTCCCTCGCACTCTTGCCCCCCCCCCCCCCCCCCCTCTCTCTCTCTGTCTCGCTCTGTCTGTCTGTAGAGGGTTACTACTTGACCAGTGCGTATGGAGCGATGTCTTTGATCAAAAACTTCCAGGAGGAGCAGGCGGCCCGAGTGCTGAGCTCCGAGACCAGGAACACACTGCACCAGTGGCACCGGCGCCGCACGGCCCAGCGTGCAGCGCCCTCTGTGGACGACTTCCAGGTATCCCGCCTGACCTGAATCCACCCTGACCCCCCCTGCAGGCTGTGAGTTTAAAGTTGTCCCAGTTTCAGTCCAATCTCTCTGACCTTTTGACTTTGAAGGAAGAAAAGAAAAAGCGCATGGAAAATCTCTGGGGTGGGGGAAGTTTCTGCAGTGGCAACACAACGCTTGTTCTCTCTCTCTGACCTGAACCGCTTTAAACATCATCCTCTTTTTTTTGGCTGTATTTGTCTCACAGTCATCTAATGAATTGAATCAGCTATCTCATTATCCGTTGTCATCTTCAAATATAGTTTTGTGTGTGTATATTTATGTACAAATGTGCTTGTACTCGTCTCTACTCTGTATTGGTAGTTCTGTCTTTTTGGTTGACGGCACCCCCTAGTGGCATGTGTGACAATTACTTAAATACGAATGACATTCTTCTTCTTTCTCTCTTTTCTGCATGTGTATTATTAAGTATATTACATCTGTTTTGTCTAGGTCTTCTAATTGTATTTGTCTTATATGTGATGCATGTAGCTGTTAGCTGCTAATAGCCGATAGCACATAGCTGGCATCATGCATGCTTCAAACATCCCTTCAAACTACAGCACATTGCTCTCCTTTCCTCAGAATTATCTCCGCGTCGCTCTCCAGGAAGTGGACTCGGGCTGCACAGCCAAAACCCTGCTGATTCAACCCTATTCCACCACAGAAGAGGTCTGCACACTCTGCGCTTACAAATTCAGGGTCGCCGACCCCGAAAACTATGCCCTTTTTCTGCTCACCGGGGACACCAGTCAGCAGTTGGCCCCAGACACACATCCCCAGCTAATCAAAACGGAGATACACAGCCGTCCGCGCGCTCAGGCCTTCCATTTCACATACAGGAGAGTAGTAGCTAACCTTAACCTCCACAATGCAAACTGTCCTTCCGGTTGAAGGAAGAGAACACTATGTCGTATACTTGTTATCTTGGTGCTGACGACGGTTATTTACTGTCATACATTGTTGTTCCATCCGTTTAAACATGTGTGTGTGTGTGTGTGTGTTTTTGTTGACCTGTTGACAGACACCTTGATGGAAGTGCAAGTAATATATATTTTGAAATGGTTTTTGACACGTCTGGAGCTATACATTGGTCTAAAGGGTAGTTTGTTGTCCTTGTATTTCTATGCACAGGAGGTTTGTAAAAAGCGCCAGTATTATTTGTAAAAATGCCTTACAAATGCACATTTCATTGAGTTTCTAAGGTTATGCATAATATTGCTATACAAACAAATTGACTAAAGCTAATGAACATAATAATGAAAACATGAAATGGTTTGAGTAGTTTTTACACCAGCACTGTGTTGAATACAGGAAGTTATTCTATTAGATTGATTTAGACTTGGCTTACCCGTCTTTACTGTAAAGTATGAAATGTACACCACATGTGTTGCTAGGTTTATCTTGACAGTCTGACCTTAGATTAGACTGTAGAAATTAGAGCTGCATGCTAGCTGGTCAGGTCAACTCAGTGTGATCGTGTTGTTTGTATTGAGGGACAGGAGGGTCTTAGAAAGGAGGATTTTGTCAAGTAGTCATGTGAGGGTTGAGGGGTGATTTTTTTTTTCTGATTTTTTTTTTTACACTGACAACGAACTCACAGCGAACATTTTAAAAGAGTCTCTAACTCACGGTTGCCTTACATGTGTTTATCCTGTCATGTGCTGGTAAAGCAACAAAAAAGCGTCTATTATGCACTTCTGTACTATCAGAGTTTGCGCTGATATCAGCCTCCTGAATTTTTTAACAACTACTCCTGACATAGGAGACATTAATTTAATATTGAGTAATATAAACCATTGTTATATGTACTGCTTTTTTCTCTACAATTGCTGGTCAATTGTAATTGACTTATTTTAGAGATATTTTTATTGAAATTATTTTAATTGTGCATTTTTAATCGTTCATGTACAGGTGGTATTTCGGGACACATCATGTCAAATGGCTCAGAATTATTTGTGATAAGATAATAGGAAGCAAAAAATTCACAAATATTTGCCCATGTAACAAGGAGCACATTACTTGCAACAAAACACAGGTAATGATGCTTTGTTCTGTAACACAAAGCATCATGGTCGTTTTGGGGCTCACAAATCGTTTTTCATTTGTAATGAGACTGATTTAGTTTTCATGTCAAAAACTGCAGTTTTTCTAATGTATTTTTATTTTTTTTATGGAACTAGATTTATCTCACTAATAAATTCACTATTTACAAATGTATTACACAGCTTGGAAATAAAGGTCAATCTCAAATGTATGTTCCTATAAACACGTGAACGCATACAAACAAATAAAGAAAGTAAGTGTTCGCCTTCACTGTCTTGGAAGACCTATAGATTATTGAGTAATCACTTTATTACACGTATTCATGAGCGTCTGTCGTAATGAGATATGCGTTTCCATCCATCTTTTTACTCCAATGTTCAATTTGCGAATAGTAAATTGAACATTAGACAATAGTCTCGAAATTGAACAATAGTCTCGAAATAACGATAACAAGTTGTCACGCTTGGGGGAGGTGGACAAGTTGGCGTATCGATAAAAGGTTAATGCGGCGAAGCGCAACGGAAACCGATTCGGCGAACGAATGCGAATACGTGATGACGTACAGAAACCACGTGACTCACTCCAGCTTCCGCTCCACCGACACCGGAGAGACGAAAAATGGCGGCGGACGAAAATATCCGGTATGTGTGAACCGAAGAGGAGACTGCGCCGTTCCTTGAAATAGTACAAGAAACAAAGGTTTTTTTGTAAGTTTTGTTTGTTGTTTGTTTCTTCCGGGTTTTCGTTTCGTTCATTCTGAGGTTTGATCGGCGCTCTTTTAATTACGTCATCTCGTTGCGCCCTCTTCTTCTGCAGCGGTATAATTGCATCTGACTGGAGAATTGGCGCCACCTACTGCTTATCTCGATCAAACCGACTCTTAATATTTGAACAGCGGTAGTGGATGGAAAGGCGCATCAATTCACATTTTCTTTTGCCGATTTTCTGAAAGTGCGATTAAGATTTGCGATACATTTGGATGGAAACTCAGCGTAGTTTGACTGAAACTGTATCTTGTGTACATAGCTCTAACGGTAACCATTGCGAGACCAAACAACATTACAGTATTATAGTATTGTGCTGAGGGTTTGATTGAATATGGGTCAGCTGAAGAAGAGATGAGTAGAAATCTTTCAGGACTTTATTTACAATCGCTGGAGTAGGCTATTTAAAACATTACCCAACCCTCATTGTTTGTTAATAATAATAATAATAATAATAATAATCATCATCATCATCATAATAATAATATGGTGGGAATATTCTCATAATAAGAAAAACTTGATTACAAAAAAATCAATGGTCTTTAAAGGTACACTGTGTATAATTAAGTGGCATCTAGCGGTGAGGTTGCGAAATAAAACTGAACCCCCCCCCCCCCCCTCCCTTTCTAACGACGTAGGAGAAGCTACGGTGGCCCGTACTGGTCTGTAAGGTACCAGTAGGTACTGAAGCTACGGTGGTCTGTAAGGTACCAGTAGGTACTGAAGCTACGGTGGCCTGTAAGGTACCAGTAGGTACTGAAGCTACGGTGGCCTGTAAGGTACCAGTAGGTACTGAAGCTACGGTGGCCTGTAAGGTACCAGTAGGTACTGAAGCTACGGTGGCCTGTAAGGTACCAGTAGGTACTGAAGCTACGGTGGCCTGTAAGGTACCAGTAGGTACTGAAGCTACGGTGGCCTGTAAGGTACCAGTAGGTACTGAAGCTACGGTGGCCTGTAAGGTACCAGTAGGTACTGAAGCTACGGTGGCCTGTAAGGTACCAGTAGGTAGGCTACTTAAGCTACGGTGGCCTGTAAGGTACCAGTAGGTATAGGGGTGCAATACATACCGGTAACTGTAATTTAATACGTATCGGTTTAATGATGTAATCACTCCTAGCTGTGATCTTGTCTTTAGTTCCTGTGTCAGATCACTGTTATTCGGAGCGTGAATCTGTTGAATATCCAACATCTTTCTAACTTAAATAAAAACCACTGTCAGACACCATAAACTGCTCTAGAGGTGTGATTATTATAATACACCACCACAGTAGTGCTATGCTGCTATAAATGTCACATTCAGTTTAGAAGGTGATAGCCTACAATGTACTGTTGTAGAGCTAGCAGGATACACTTATAAACAGACATTTTAATGTTATATCCATTCTGAACATTTTGTATATCCTGTTTGCACTTTAGTGAGGCTATTGTTCAGAGCAGGGTCATTTGTCTATTGTGTAGAAATATGGACCAAACGATGGCGCTATAGAGAGGAGTGCTGCTGGCCGTCTCCTGCAGGTAGACACCGCTAGACACAGTGATCACGTCTTTAGTTCACCATGTCACATCGCTAATTCAGAGCATGAATATCTGTTGAATATCCAATATCTTTAACCAATATTAAAAAACAAACACATTCAAACTAGATAATGTCATTTTATTTCACTAGAGCCGTTTGTCCGTTCTGGGCTACTGTAGAAACATGGCGGTGCAACATGGCGGCCTCCGTGGAAGTGGACCCACTCCCCATGTAGATACAAACGGCTCATTCTAAGCGAATGAAAACATGATTATTATTTTCAGGTCATTATACACTAATGAAAACATACTTATCAATATTATATTCAATTTCTGCCAAGTCTGTTCCACTAGATGTCACCAAATTCTACAGTGTACCGCTTAATGCGTTAGCACCCAACAACTACATTTATACATGTGGTCACAAGATGTCAGTATTACATTACTCTTGGTCTCTCTCTCTCTCTCTGTCTCTCTCTCTCTCTCTCTCTCTCTCTCTCTCTCTCTCTCTCTCTCTCTCTCTCTCTCTCTCTCTCTCTCTCTCTCTCTCTCTCACTCTCTCTCTCTCACACTCACACACACACACTTTCTCTTTCTCTCTCACGTTTCCTTCTCTTGATCCCACTGCTGGTCAGGCCTCTCTCTTATTACTAATACTATCATAACCATCTAGTGAACCTCCAGCCCGTGTCCAAGCCATGTGTGTTTCCATACGAGAACCCCCTAAAAAGCTCCGTGCATGTCTAGTCTAATTTACCAAAGATTAGGAGAGGAAACCCTTCTGTTCTTCCCCGGCTGCGGTCGATGTGATCTCTCTCTCCCTCCCTGCCCGTCAGCTGGTGGCTAGGACTATTTTAGACCCTTCAGAGGTTTTTTGTGTGTATGTGTGTGTGTGTGTGTGTGTGTTGATTGTAGTGAGTCATAAGAACTGGCTCTGTGTGTGTCACGGGAAGGGGGGAGCGGGGGTTATAAAGTTAAAAAGCAGGCCGGCTGATTGTGTAAACAGTGTAGTAACTCTCCATGTCCACTCAGTGCGCCAGTGCGCCGCCATGGTTATGTGCTGGAGGTCTGGTCGGGTGGGTGAATTCAAACACCACACCAAACAGAGCTATTGGACGACAAAACACATAAGTATACAGGACTGCAATCTTTATAAGCCAAGAAAAACTGTGTGTGTGTGTGTGTGTGTGTGTGTGTGTGCGTGCGTGTGTGTGGAGGGTCCTTGAGGTTAAAGGGGATGTGGCATGTCGCTGTAGACGCGGGGGCCGATGAGAAGTAAAAGAAAGCAAGGGATGGGGGGGGTGGCGGCGGCGGTGGTGGTGGTAAGTGTGTCATGTCTGAAATAAAAAGCTGCTTGAACACTGCATCACCACATGGCCCTGCACTTCTGAACACACACACATGCAAACTCACACACACACAAACTCACACACTCGCACACACATTCGACTTTGAGATATCGTCTTGACCAAAGCGTTCCCAAAAAGTTCCCAAAGCAAGTCCATCAAACTATTTTTGACTGCGGGGGAGGTGTACACACACACACACACACACTCGCAAACACACACACACACACACACAAACATCCCCATTCTCATCACTTCCTTTCCCCTTGCCCTTTTTTTCCTATGGAGATGAAACAGATCTTTCATCTTGTTTCCTCGTTGTGCATTATTTATCGGTGTATGCCGCTTTATTAACTGGTTTCATCTCAGATTTTTGCAGGCTTTCTTCTTCTTCTTCTTCTTCTTCTTCTTCTTCTTCTTCTTCTTCTTCTTCTTCTTCTTCTTCTTCTTCTTCTTCTTCTTCTGCAGGGTGGGTGGTGGTGGTGGTGGGGGCACTTTGAAAAAATGTATCTGACTCAAAATCATTTTCCTCTTTGTCTCCACTCGTTCGCGCTCACGCCAATATTCGTCTCTCCAATGATGAAGAAAAAAAAATAAGATGCGAACGGCAACAACATCGAGAGACTTTCAAAGAGAATCGGACGAGACCCTGAGACAAACAACAGAAAATAAAAGAAATCCTTTCAACCATGTTGTGTGTGTGTGTCCTGCAGAGGAGGATGAGGAGGATAAGGAGGGGGGGGGGGGGGGGGGGGGGGGGGGAGTAGTTGCGAGGCTTTGTTATTTGGTGGCTGACATGAAAGAGGCCGAGCAGCATCTCGTAGCTGGTGATTAGCCTTATTAACATCATTAGTGGCGTACTGACGAGCATGGATGCAGCATCACCTTCATCTTCTGCATGCTGGACTGTTGAGATAATTCAAGTGTGTTCATTGAACCTATATATACATATATATATATATATATATATATATATATATATATATATATATATATATATATATATATATATATATTGAAATATCTTCTCTCATATTCTATTCAACTTCACTGAGGGAATAGGTTGATACACTCCTCCTTCCAGCCATGTCAATGTTGAGTGAATGGCAGACGTGCATGTGGAAATGTACCAGTTGAGCTCAGAGACTCAATGAGGAACAGTGCCCACTGGTGGCTGTGCAGACAACTGCATGTTTTATCAAACAGCCATCTAAATCTCTCCCAATACCCGTTTAGTTAACGACGTGGGCTTATGTGTGCCGCTTGCAAGTGTGTACTGTCGGGTCAGCATCGGGTTCCTATATTATCAGACGAGTGCAGGTGTGGAGAAAATGTGGAGGCATAACAAAATACAGCAAACACAGCAAATGTCTCTACTCCCCCCCCCCCCCCCCCCCCCCCCCCCCCACACTCTCACAGCTTAGCGTAAGCGTACCAGCATGAGGTCTCTACCCATCCCTCTGGGTGAGGCGAGGGGTGTGTGTGTGTGTGTGTGTGTGTGTGTGTGGGGGGGGGGGGGGGGGGGGGGGGTTGATCTCTGATAACATCGACGCAGTTGGTTTTCAATGAGGGTAAACATGTATGTAAACTTAACAGTTCACCGCTTTGTTTTGACCTTTTTTCTTCTTTCATTCTTTCCACCCAATAGCGTGGTTACGTGCCGCGGTTATCAGGGAGATCTCAAAGAGATGTTGCTGGTGCCTGGTGGATAAACCCTGGCAGACCCCGAACCCGGCTCCAGCTCGTCTTTTTATTTATTTATTCCATCTCCTCCGGTACCCACACCTCCACACCATCGTGGCTCCCCCGTTTTTTTTCTTTCTTCCTCCACCCCCTGGCAGGCTTAATCTCTGCCCTTAATCGGATGCCGACGTGAGGCCTCGCCATGCCCCTGCATCGGCTGCTCTTTCGAGAAACCCATGGGAGACCCTTCACGTTCGGAGGGGAAGCGCGTCCCGTACGCATTATGCAGTGGGGGCACCACCTCTCCCAGGGGCCGCTCCCACCCCGATCACCACCCCCCCCCCCCCCCCACCCCCACCCCCCTCCACACACACACACACACACACACACACACACACACACACAAAAACCCAACCCCCCAAAAAAAAGACAAAAAAAAAGATGCAAGTTCACTACTATACACACCATTAAACCAATGTATACATCAAATATATTGAATGAAATGAAAGATGTTGCTCTGTTTCCAGGAGGCTGCATGGAGGATGCCAGCCAATCGGCTGTCAGCGGTGTAGGAACGAAAACTGCGGGATGACGCCGACGCTTGCAGGTAGTAAGTAAAGAGAGTCCTACGCGCTTTATAAACAGTGGGAGATTACACTTGGCAAACATACAGTTAATCACCGGTGACATTCACAAGAAAGCTGCCCGGCAAGCAAACATCATGAGCTAACACACAGCAGGCTAAAAATATCACGCAGACAGTTAGTGAAAACCAAGCCTAATAATCTCGGATCCAGCAGGCCTGCTAGGTTATTATTGTTATAGGTTATTAATGAAATCTGATATGTGAGACTAGTGAAAGACTATTGATTAGTGGGAGATTAGCCTATGATGTTGTTCATGTTCATTTCTTGAGCTATTGTTTTTGCTATCTTATATCGTTATACGATAATTCTTCATAGGCTCATTGATTTATGTATGTATTTAATATCGTGGGCATTTGTTTCCCTCTGTGCTGCGCGCTATTTTCAACTTTGACCCATCTGACTTTTCAAAGCGCATCCAATCACATTACAGCATCCTGTGATGTACTAGAGGCAACGGGCGCAAATCCCACTGATGTAAACACGGAGAAGCAGTCGGCCCAAAAACAGGAACTAACTCATGCATTCAAACTCAGCTGAAAATCAGTGTGCGTTTGGTGGACTTCAAGTAGACCTCTATGAAGCAAACCTTTTTTTGGCATTTCCTCATGCCCTAATGTCCACCTAAAGTAAAACGGTGCAGCGCGTGGCATAACGCCGTCACCGGACCGCGGCAAAACACACTTTAGCCCAGCGTGAAAAGCAAACAGCTCCATCACCGACGCTTTGATTCCCCCAAGTCCTTCCTTAAGGGTTTTCTTTGGTCCTATTGGGGAACCTGAGTCACAATAAACACAACATAAACAGTCTTTTATGTCCACCTTAAACAGAGTGAATCCACTTCAATAAAAAGTCTTTGTGGGGAGGAGGAAGCAGCTGGAGGTGGCAGTGGAGCGCGGCATTGTCTGCTAGGAGCACCCAGAGACGGCTCCCAGACAGGCCTGGCTGTCGCCTGGTGGACAGAGGACAAGACCACAACAGTCACATGAAAGAGGTAGACTGG
This sequence comes from Merluccius polli, assembly GCA_030340625.1. Taxonomy (NCBI): domain Eukaryota; kingdom Metazoa; phylum Chordata; class Actinopteri; order Gadiformes; family Merlucciidae; genus Merluccius; species Merluccius polli. The sequence goes on from JAOPHQ010005136.1 coordinate 249,411, forward strand.
AGCCACCACCATGCGCCTGTCTCTCTCTCTGTCTCTCTCTCTCTCTCTGTCTCTCTCTTATTCATGTCTTCTTATTGTGTTATCAAAGCAACTGGTCTTCTCCTGACATGCCCTACAGTACAGAACATGACCTTTTGACTGTTTTAACAAAGCGCACAAGTAGACGTCTCCAAAGCCTGGTTATCTGTAATGGCATTAACTTTAGTCTTTGTTCTTTGTCGTTTGTCGATGGTTGAGTAATTGGTGGTTGAGAGTTTCCCTCTCTGAACTTGAGTTTTAAACAATATGGTATTTTGTTCTCCTTTTCTGTGTTGTCTGCTTTTCCCCCCCCTTTATTCCTCTCTGTATCTCCCTCTTTCTCCCTCTGTCTCGCTTAGATGTGGCACAGGGAATTTACAAATCTAACTTTTGGAATGAGTGTCCAAGTCGCTTTGGTCTGGGATCAGAGGGTTTGTGGGATAGGGGAGGAACGGATCGGATCACACACACACACACACACACACACACACACACACACACACACACACACGCATGTACGCATGCACACGCGTACGTACACACACATACACACACACACACACACGCGCACACGCACACACACACACACACACGGTTTTATTTCAACTGCTCAGATCCAACTTGAAAGGATTAAGTGAAATATGTGAAATGTTTACTAAGTACTAAAACTGCATGTTATTTATTGCCTTGCCATGAAAGTGACAATGTGGCCACTGGCATTATCAAGTCAACAGACACTGTCAGTAAGTATGGCCAGAGAAAAGCTCCAGCTCAGAGACAATGTGCAGTTACATGCAATTTAAGCCAGTTGGCCGCGGCGTAGCTAGAATAAAAGGAGGCTAGCCGTAGCCGTAGCGCCACAATCGGGGTGCAAAATTAACTTTTTTTGTCCGCTGTCCAAATGGCGAGCGAATGTTCAAATTTGACCATTCGCCACTCGATAGATTACCTTTTGTTTTTTTGGCTCGCGCGTGAAGCAAATCTACCGGCCGCTTGCATGTTTTACCGGCATTTGGCGGCGGGTGGGTGGTGCTAATTTTGTGCCCTGTGTCCACAATGTTTTTACGGAGGGGTGTGAGCAGTGCTTAATTTGTAGGGGGGGGGGGGGGGCGCGATCGTAACACATCCCGGACCGAGGACCGACGGGGAAGGGTGAGGGTGCGCGATCGTAACACACCCCAGAGGGTGGGGGGGGGGGGATAAAAAATAAAGGTACTGGATCCATCGTCGGAGGTGCCGGCATGTTCCGGCGTGTTCCGGCTCAAATTAAGCCCTGGGTGTGAGGCATGAATATGTTATGGAGTATATCTATATATATATATCTAGATATATATATCTATATCTACCTACAACATTAGGACAACATGAACATGTGTTTGTTGCTACCGTAGCGTCAAACACAGTTCATGTTGTCCTCTGTCTACGTATGCTGTAGTCATCTTGTATTGCTTATTTGGCAAAAGAGGACATAACTGTTTACAATTTCATCGCTCAGACAGAACAATAGAAGGCGTTATTAGATACTCTATCCCTTCAATGTAGAGACTTAAGATAAGGGTATCGTTGTGCATTCCTGTTTTGTACACATGATTGTTCAGAACGCGCCGTCGATACTCTCAGCCACAGAGCTGCAGTGCTGCCGCATCGATACCATAACTGAACTAAATTGCTTCATGTGCTTTGTTTTACGAAAGGAATTACTTTTTGGGTAGAATTTCGACTTTCAAAGCCCTTTTTTAATCAGATACATGCATCGACCCGCCGTCGGTGCCAGTTGCTATTCAGCTTGCGTAGTGCACTTGAACGTCGGTTCATTTTTATTCATGCAAGTCCAGCGCATCGTAATCAAGTCAGTTGTAATCAAGTTGACCGGTGTTTGTCCCCGCGGGGCTACAGTATGTGGGGCTGAGAAACCCACGGCAACAGCGATGGCCAAGCGTCACCGGCGCCGGTGCTGGCGCTGTCCCTGAGAACGGATTGAGGATCAGTACTTATAGTTGCACTTCATCGAATTTGGACTTCAGGCCCGGATACTACCATGTGAAGAGAGAGTCTTAAGTCAGCCGTTCATCACCTGGCTGTTCCCACAGAGGAATACGCTGTTGTGCTGCAGGACTACTCTGATGACATGGCCTCTGTTCACGCGGCTCGTCGCTTAGCATGGTGGCTCAGCGGTTAGCGTGGTGGCTCAGTGCGGTAAGCGTGGCGGTTTGGCAGTTAGCGTGGCGGTTAGCATGGCGGCTTAGTGGTTAGCGTTGAGGCTTGATAGCGATGAAGTCCCGGGTTTTTTCCCAGGTTTTGTCCTTAGCAGGACAGAAAAAAAGAGCATGGGAATCTAAGCTGGTCTAAGCTCGATAAATAAATGTAAAAAAAAAAAAAAAAAAAAAGATAAAACATGGCAGCTTGTGATCTCATACATTCCCCGTGTTCAGAAGAGAGATTGAGACACACATACATGCAAACAGAAAACGGAGCGAGAAACAAGATTTATTTATATTTTTTTTCCGCCATCTGGTCCGGATCTGGTTGGCGTCGAAACAGATACCCATTTTACACGTTAAGTAAAGCAATCTGTTTTCACCTTCATCTGGAGATTTACTTCCCGACGAAATCCATTACCTCTGACCTATAAGAGGCCCTTGTTTGGGCTTCTTCCGAATCAATAAAGATTACGTGAGAGAGAGCAAACCGGCCCCGCAAAACCCGCAGAACCGTAACCGGTGCCAAACCCGATGGTCTACCTATAGAACATATGCCACCGGTTTACACACATCAACACATCCAGTGTGTTTCCCCCTATGATTCTGTGCCAGCAGCGGCGCTGAGGTGTGTGCGAGGTGCACTATGTCGATGTGCACGTGCGCGCGGTGCTGATGTGCGCCGGGCGCAGAGAGGTTTTAGTGTGATCATTGATTCCAGTCGTGGCTGTGGTGCAGTCCAACAAGAAATACGACGGTATTGCAATGTAACATGACAAGAAATAGCATGCGTGCTGCACACTACAAATAGGCCTATGTAGGCTACTTTCTATTATTAAGTGTTACTTTTTCTCTTTATGCTTCCTACATTTAGTCTAAAGCCATTCATGAGCTAATGCACATCATGTATCATCATGTGTTTTTTATTCTTCTATAGCAGAATACTATTTTGCTGTCAGTATTTTCCCCACAATCTTTCTCCATTGACAATAATGTAACAATTGTGGGGGGTGCAATAGGTGGCACCTATTATATATATGTTTTTAAATAAAATAATAGCATTTGGGGCGCCCAGGATAACTTCTAATTCTCAAATGTTCGTTTTTTTTGCATGGGCTGATTGCAGTGGCGCTATTCTGCGGCGGTGCTACGCCACTGCCTGGGCGCATGCAGGAGAAAACCTGGCTCCCCGCTATAAGGAGTTAAAGACGGCATTATGGCGGCATTATGAATACATTACTCAGCCATCCGAAACTGCTTCCAACTTGTGGTTTTCCGAGGACACGTCCCGTGGGGCGGGGTGGAGGGGGGGGGGGGGGGGGGGGGGGGGGGGGGGGTCGGGTACGAGAGGAAGCCACTTCCTGTCAACACAATGCCCCACAAAGTGCCATGATATACGCACACTCGCCGACAAACACATCCGACCATCAGCCGGATGAACATCTGAGGGCTGTTGAAATTGTTTGCCTGCAGATAAAAGGGCCGAATGTGACGTTGTTGTTCGAAAATACACAAAAAAAAAAAAAAGCTGAGGAGGTTGGGGAGTTGGGAGAGAGGGGACGTTTTTTTTGGTGTCATTGTATCCTCTCAAACGTTGCTTTTCCCATTGGGGCGGGGGGGGGGCGGGGGGGGAGGCATGCACAGTATGTACGGGAAAAGCCATAGACTACCTGGAATTCTTATGTTGCCTTGAAGTAGTGCGGGTGAGAGGATGGGGAGGCGGGGGGACTTCTGGTCTTTGATGAAATGGAAGCAACACTTAAGCCCTCGAAGCTGTGGCCTCTTTGATCATTTAACCTGATCTCCTTATATTTAATAGCAGGAACAAAAGGAGGAGGGGAGGGGCGGCGGGGCGGGGGGGGGGGGTAGGAGGTGGGGGGGGCATCATGGGAAAACGGCTGTGCCTGCTTTGATGCTCTGAGTGGCACGTCGAGGAGGAAGCGTTGCGGAGTCACACTCGGCACATGACCGCTGCCAAGGCGCAGGCCCGGACCATGGGCACGCACACGTATACACACACGCTCACATGCGCACGTACGCACACACGCCGCAGGGGAAGGACAACCGCGCTGTCCACTTTCTAAAGAGTATGTTTCATGGGACACGCTTTTAAGCACAGTGTTTACAGTGGATGCAAGGATTTGATACTGGTGTCAGATTTTGAGATGCTACACAGCAAAAGAGTACCGATCGATTATCTCAGTTATCTTAAAACAGAAGATTATACTCCTTATCAAACATGAGGTATCAAATGCAAATGACTATATACACGTGTGTCAACGGTGATATTTAAATCACTCTGAATGTAAAAGCAATGAATCTGATCTGTACACTTTATCTGTTTGTAAAGTTGAGTCGTAAAGGCTTTGGAGAAAAACAGTGGCATTGATACGTAGTGTGGACTCCTGGATAAAGTTTTGACAGCTACTTTCTCCTTCTCTGGTGTGTTGCCAGTGCATTGTTTCATCTCGATCTGGCCCGCGAATTCAACCCAGTCATCAATAATTTTGCTCAAACTATAGCCTCTCACCTCTAAAGGTGTGCTTTGTAGCATTTTTGGTTCAACCTAGAGTGTAAATGATGTTGCTGTAGTCGCCTGGGTGCCCCATCATGTTCATGCTTTACATGATTTACCGGTGGCGAATAGTTTGGATATTATCCGAAGATAATAGTCCAGAAGTGGGTTATGTGTGTGTGTGTGCCAGAACTTGGTCAGACTGTAGTTTTATTCTGATGTATTGCACATTTGATTTGATGACATTGGCGTATATGGCAGTGGTTTAGATCATTGTTTTTTCAACCTGTGCTAAGCTAAGAAGATGGTAGATGTAATGCTGGGCGAAAATTGATTTGTTGTCACTATCGGATAATACAGTACAGCGCCGAATCGAAAGAGATTGCCAGCAATGTCATAACAAGGATAAAATCAAGTCGTTTTTTGCACTTCAGCTGGACGAAACAACTGATTTTGCAATCTCGCCAAACTGCTCACTTATGTAAGGTACGAACACAACGGAGAAATAGAGGAGGATATTCTCTTGCGTAAATCATATACGCACAACTGGGGGACAGGATTGATACTGGGGAGGGTCAGGAGAGGAGAAGAACAGGCAGATATGTTTTCCATTGTAATGTTGTCCATTGATGTTTTGTGTTCATTTGCTAAATAAACACACTGGGAGCATAAGCAGCGTTGCCGGCCATGGCCTTCCTGCAGTAATAATTGTGTATAAAGGGAGTGCTGGCAGTCTTTGCTCAGCCGCTGCATGTGTATTTAACTTTTTTTACCGTTTGCATATGAGGTGGTCCGCGAAAGGTCTTGATGACAGTTTAGTGGTACGCCTAAAGTCAAAGTTTGGCAACCACTGGTATAGATAATACCCCCCCATTTTCCCTGTTCCAGAGCAGACATAAAAGAGTCTGTGGCCAAACTTGATAGTAGCTTCTTGGTAAAATCACGTTTGCAGTTTTTAATTTTGTCTTTCCGACTTTCCAGCTTTCTGACTACGATTCAATTTAACATTGAGCAAAGCTCAATATCGGTATCCTCTCCTTCTCTCTCTCTCTCTCTCTCTCTCTCTCTCTCTCTCTCTCTCTCTCTCTGCTGCTGGCGATGTGCAGTGTCCAATTTGATAAAGTGCCATCAAAGGCCCAGTGCTGACCCATGGAGCTTGGCGAGTGATCTGCGTTGATTATCATTACGGTCATTTAGTTACTCTGAGAAACCACTGGGTCCTACTCATGGTCTGCTGTATTATCCCAATCACACTTAAACAGACTCCCAAATGTCATGGATGGCTGTATGGGTGGGAACAAGCGATTAAAGGGGGTTTGCCCAGAGCCAACAGAAGGCTGACAGACTCAATAAATGAGAGAGCTAATCTTTGGTTAAAAAAAAATAAAAATAAAAAAAGGCTTGTACTTTCTTGTTCGCTCTTTTTCACTCTTCTGTGCTCGCATCAATCACATCATGTAATGTTGGAGACTAGAGTGGGCAGCGTACTTCAAAAGAAGTTGATTTTATTCTGGCTGGTCGAGAATGAAGAAGTCCTTTGCAGACTAACTTGTTTTATACTGAGTGGGGTTTCGGTTTGGTCCCTGAATGTTATATTAGTAAAGACCAGTGGGTTCTCCATTGAGACATGGAAATCAGATCCAAATAAATCATCCTCGCCTTGCTTTTCGGACTAATCAGTAGTCGTCATCTCTGGAGATTTCGGCAAGTTCTCAAAATCTTGTCGATCATCGTCCATATCATAAATGATGTTCTCGTTCTCTGGCACACAGCGCAGCGCCCTCCCCTTGCACGCATTGGAGAATATTATGCATATTGGCACGCGCCGTTTGTCAATCAGGAGTTGAGTCGGCTAGTAGTGTGATGCGTGGCTGTCAGACAAAATGTATGAGCGGAAACGCAAGCGACTAGAACAGCAAATAGCGAACAAACAATCAAACCTTCTGAAAGTGTGTTTTAAGATTCACTTTTTAGAAAAATATATCTTTGTAGAAGGTGGTAAAAATCTTTTGCTTCATGTAATTTAATTAGTAATTTACTGCTCTTTGGATATTAGCATAGCTAAATGTTACAATAAATGTAAATGGAAAACATTCATAAAATACTTTTTTCACCACATTTTTTAGATTCTGTATAAAATTCTACAATTTTAAATGAAAAAAAACCCTCTAGCTTTTAAAAAAATATTTTTTTATACAGAATATTTTTTCAGTGCTGCCTAGTTTTGTAGTTTGCGTTAAGAAACAACAATAGAAACTTTTTTATTCCCCCCAGTTAAAGCCAAAGTCAACTCAGAATGACAGCTTCCATGCTAATCTGGCCATTGTCACAAAGTACAAAGTTGTGCTTTTAAAAAATAAATTAAATGTTTTTCTTTCCAGACTCGCCTGACATTATAGGGAAGGTTGCGGTGGCAGGTGGTGAATCGGAGGAAGAGGATCTCCCTGTGGTTGCATTCAGCCTCTGAGCGAGAGCAGGGAGACAGGTGGTCAACCCCCTTTAATGTTCTTAGGCTTTTAATCTCTGCATGCGGTTTTGAAAAAGCGGCGCATGAGACCACATGAGACGCGGTGACCGTGAATCCTTTACTGGCAGACCTGCGACATAGCTCCTGCTAGCGCGTCTGCTCGTTTCATGTGGTGAGCAATTGGAAGAATTTGGAGTGGCAACGGCTAGCTAAGTCTGCTAGCGACATGTGTGTGTTCAGCTCGGCGTTGGGACTGCTGGGAAGCGCTCGTCGTCGAGGCTCACTTGTCCGGTAGAAGCTGACAGCTGACATTTTGTCTCCCGGTGGCGTTTTCCTTCATCTTTTGTACCGTTCTCTGGTATTCGTCCGTGGAACTGAATGTTGTTAAAATATTGAACTTTTTTTAACCAAGTTAGTGAAAAGTATATATATACATATATGTATATATGTATATAGATAGATAGATAGATAGATAGATAGATAGATAGATAGATAGATAGATAGATAGATAGATATGAAAAACCCTATCAAAGATGTGTTCTTCCAATGTGTTGTGTTATGGTGTAGACAAGCAGGTGCATAGAGTAAGACTCAGCAGCGGTATCACTTTCCCATGCGGGCGGCCCCTGGTTACCCCCTCCACTTGATGGATTGCATCATTTTCCCACTCTTGCTTTCCCCCTGATCACCAACAGCAGTGTAAACTCTCCTTATAGTTTTGGGTTTCATGTTCCCCCCACCAAGTCCCACGAGGACAAAAGGAAGGAAGAATTTTGTTTTGGTTCAGGTGTTGCTCAAAGAGCAAGGGCTCATTTGAAATGCCCCCCCCCACACACACTTACACATACACACACACACACACACACACACACACTCTGGTTTGTTTGATGTTGTCGGGGTTAAGCCTGTGTGTCTCCACTAAAGATATTGATTGGAAAATGGAAGCAAGTGTCTGAGGGCAAATGTTCCCTCCCCTGGTGGGAATGTTTAAGGACACACGGACACACGGACACACACGGACACACACGGACACACACACACACACACACACACACACACACACACACACACACACACACACACACACACACACACACACACATCCTTCAATGAAAAAAGCCCTCATGTCACTTTTGAACTGTCTTTTATTTTTAAATGAACAACTGACCTTCTGTTCCCATCTAGTCCACTGTGGGAAAGGGAATTAAGTTACATTTATTTCTGATTAGGCCTCTAATCTGCCAGCCATTATTCGATCAGTGCTCTAGTAGAAGTCAATGAAATAATGAAAGACAGATCTAGGATGTAGACAGAGCTTTAGGCCTCTTGATTTCTAATATTTTGTACAATTATTAATAATTGTAAAGTCTACCAAAAGTAAAGTAAACCAATGTTAGTACCATTTGGGGTAAACAGATTTTGGCTTCTTTGGCTTTTTTTTAGTTTGTTCAACGGATGTTGGGTCAGATGAGCAAGTGACCAAAAGAGAGGAAAATGAATCTCACAATCCAGTTTTGTGTCTGCTTCTATTCCATATCCCAAGGTTTTATCAGTTTAGTGGCTGTAATGTATCTATAGGCAGTTCTGCTGCCTATAGGGGACTGCTGGGGTTGTTATTGGAGTTTGTATCTCTTTCTTGTATCTTGTTTCCTTTGTTTCTTTAGTTTTTGTTTAGTTTCATGCAGACACTTTGGCGTCCTCCCACCCTCAAACACATGCAGGTGAGGGTAATTGCAGACTGGGCAGAGAGAGAGGGAGAGTGGTTGTGGGTTAGTGTGTGTGGGTCTCCTGCATGGCCTCCATTACCGCCTGAGATCAACTCCAGCACCCTATGATCCTGATCCCGATAAGTTGTTTTTATATATATATTTAGTTTGTATTATTATTATTTTAAATAAATAGATAAAATAATTGGACAACAATAGAAAAAAAAAGAAAAATAAGTTGAAGATAAGTTGTTTGCACAAAGGCTGATGGAAGTTTTTCTATCCAAATCGGTCTTCTCCTAAAAATAGGTTTAAAAAGTTTTTTTTTGAATTATTTTATTTTATTCAAACTCTATAATATGTGGGCCCCACGAATCCGGCGTTCCTCCCACTTTGCCCGGTTCTTCGCCCGCCACAAGAAAGCCGGCGCTGGCACGGCTCATTACGGGCCCTGTTTATTCATCCTGGGTAATGTTCTCATCAGAGGCGTGTGGGTGCTACACGCTGCTCTGTGATTGAACGGTTTTATGTGGAGTCAAAGCATTCAGGTTGGCACAGCAGGGTGCCACTTCAGATCACTGTGCTCAAATCCCCGCGGAGCGCGCTGTAGGCGAACCATCGATTGCTGCAACGCTATCGCTCGCTCTCTTTCTCTCTCTCTCTCTCTCTCTCTCTCTCTCTCTCTCTCTCTCTCTCTCTCTCTCTCTCTCTCTCTCTTTTTTTCCCTTTTATTTACTCAGATATCCCCCCCCCCCCCCCCCCCCACCCGTCTTTTGCAAAATAATCCACTTAACCGCCCTGCGCCGTCTCATCTCTGCTTTCCCGTAGGAGCCGGTAATTTGGGGCATAACCAGTTTATACAACAAGCAACAAATACAAATTAAATACCTGACAGTACTTTGTGTTAGCATGGGTTACATGCGGTGATGCCTTTTAATAGCACATTTATATGACTTAGTTCTATTTAATAACGTAACTCTGTACCATTATTATCAAGAATGATCAATAAATGTATTATTAAGTGTTGCTTTCCATTATCGATATGCTTGCGCTTTCATTTAACCGATACATGCTATGTGTGATTTAAAAATCACATCAAAATATGTTTGAAAAGGGACTATGTGTAAGAATCAGAAATCCCTTCTCATTACTGACCCCTTTGGCTGTAAAGTGAACTCGCGCATTGACACCACTGGAGTGCCGGGTCTGTGGGTTGAGACAATAACGTTTGAAATGTCTAAGCAAGCAACAGAGATCAGCCCACAGGCTGACCTACGCAACGGCGAGAAGGTCTCAAGGTCGTCATTTTAAGTTAAATGACACCATGTTCATATATTAGCAATATAAAGCTATGTATGCGTGTACAAGTCCTACACTCCTTACTACCCTTTAGGAGTTAGGAATGCACATTGCATTATTAATATACTTGGCTATATAACATTAGGTATAGCTTTTTTTTTTTTAACTCCCCCTCAATCTCATATTTCCTCCCACTACTAAAAAGTGAACAGGGATTAAACTCAAAACCCTTTTTGCATGCGTGCACATGATGTATTTTCCCACAGCATGTTTGATGTGGAGTTAAAATAACACGTTCAACAAAGTTCTCTTTAATAGACTTTGTTGACATGTCGGAGCCGAAGGTTTTAGCAGAGGAGCGGCTCATAAATTGCTCACTGATGTAGCCAGACTCCGAACGGAAATATACCAGGTGATCCATCCATTTTGAGACATGCCTCATTAAAAACACCAAACGACATACTCGCATGTTCTCACACATGTACTACACGTGCGCACGCACGCACGCACACACACACCCACACGCACGTGCACACCCACACCACATCGTCTAGGACTAGATAGTATCTTTAATGGTCCACAGTGCCATCTGGATGGCTCAGAACAGCCCCGTGACATCACTTCCTCTCACGGTGCCGGCGAGTGGTGGGAAATAATAGCGCCATGACATCATGTAATGAATCCAGCATGTGCACAAAGCCTTTCTGTCTGACCCCCAGTGCGATGTTGTCTGCCAGTAGGAATGTAAGGTAAAGTTTTACAACAGTGAAAAGTCTTTTTTCCTTCTCCTTCTCTACTTCCCACCTCAACCACCACGGCGGCTTTGAATTTAATTGAGGTCCCCGCTCACCCCGACTTGAATTTCAGGTCGGAGACACAACCGGCCTTGAAGCGAAGGGTCTCCGGTGCGCTGGATGAGGAACGGACCCCCAGACGATACAGCGGAGTCCGTTACGTCGGTCTGTAACTCCACTCACCACGCCGTAATCCTGGCTTTGATGATGTCACGCTGACCCCTCACACTCCTAATTCCTCCTCATTATTACCCGGGTCCTGAACTGTCTGAGTCCCATACATCACAAAGATACAGCTCCTCCAACGCCCCCCCCCCCCCCCCCCTCTGACTGCTTTTCATCCTGCGTGTTCACACATCCTGGACCCATCAACTGTATAGTATCCATCAACTGTTCCTCCCTCCCTCAGCACTCCCGCTCTCCCTCCTCTCCTCTTTCTTTCTCATCCTCCTCCTCCTCTGTTCTCACGTCCATCTGTCCTTTTCTCTCTCTCCTCTCGACAGACTTTGTGGTTTGGGTGAGCGCACTCTCCCCTCCGCACCCCGCCCCCTCACCCCCACCCCCCTCCATTGACGCACTGAGCGCGCCCAGGCCTCACGGTGCCAGTGTGGGTAATGGCGAAGGGGCGCCGGCAGAGCCTGTAGCTGCTAGTTAGCGCCGCGTTTGTCTTGCCACTCCAGATTAAGTGTGCTTGGTGAGAGGAGGAAGGAAGGAGGGCGTCTTCCTTCTCGGGAGACCTGTGGTGGTGCTGGGTGCGGTGGTGCGGGTGGTGGTGGTGGTGGTGGTGGTGGAGGAGGATGGGTTGGGGGTGACCTCTAAGACGGCTCCTTGTTATTCAGTTTCGTTCCGCTGACGTAGAAAAAAGCCGGGCAGAAAGGAGAAAAAAAAAAACGTCTCACGCCGACGATCACTAAAAAAATATTGTTGGATCGAAACCACACACACACACACACACACACACACACACACACCACTCAGATCTAAGATGCAATTCACACAATTAGCTCACTGCTGAACCTATATTCCTTTGGAGACGGAATTGGTCGTAAAATGATCATACAAAAACGATATATATGTCGTACACTTTATATACCATCAACCCCACAGAACAATATCTACCTATGTCCTACAGCACAGATAAGCCTCATTTGCTGTGAGGTGTGCACCTCCTCCACACCTCCACTGTATTTGACTCACACACACACACACACACACACGCATACACACACGCACATTAACATGCTGTCAGAAGTAGGAGGAGGAGGGGCCGGCGTAGCGGTTCTGCCAGCCGTAATGAACTTCAGAGAAAGCGCTCCCAAATATGTAAGCCGGTGTGTTTGTGTATGTGTGGGTGTGCCTAAGCTGCAGTGCAAATGGGGCGTTGCTTTGATGTAGCGCCGCTCCGGATTCTCCGGTTGTTAGCCCTCCGTTTCCCAGGCTGTCGGAGCTTGTCCTCCCTCCATTTTTTCAAGGACGGGAGAGAGGGAGAGGGGGGAGAGAGAGATAGAGAGAGAGAAAGAGAGAGCGAGAGAGAGAGAGAGAGAGAGAGAGAGAGAGAGAGAGAGAGAGAGAGAGAGAGAGAGAGAGAGAGAGAGAGAGAGAGAGAGACTAGAGTGGAAAAAGGGGATCAGAACATTGTGTAGAAAGTGTGTGTATATGAGAGAAGGGTGTGATGGGGAGAAGGGTAGGGCCTGGTATCCAGGTGTACTGTCTTTGGTTGATGCTGCAGAGTGGGAATGGAGGGAAGAGGGGCATCACCCCCCCCCCCCCCCCCCCCCCAAGCAACCATGTAATTATGTGTGTGTGTGTGCGTGTGTGTGTGTGTGTCTACTTCGTATTCCTATCGCTCTGACAATAATGCTGCAATCATATCCTCACCCTGTCAGAACTGCACACTAGACCATCCTTAATCGTCTTTAAAGGCCGCCGATGCTTTCAATTGAAAATCAAAGTCACCAAAATCTTACATTGGATCGACCGTACTATTGCCTTCCACTCTCCGGGCTTTCTCTCTGCAATGCATTTGCTCTTTTATATGCGTGAGTCTATGATCCTTCTCTCATTTGTATTCACACAAAAAGGCCGTGGGGCGTCATTTACTAATGCTTGGTGGGCACTTCAAAAGAGATGTGCTTTTAATGGCGCTTGGAGCTACAGCTAACTGCACTGAAGATGCCATTGATTCTGTCATTTTGATCATTACCTGCAGCCCTACACCTCACACTGTCGTGATCCAGGACAATAGTTGAATATAGGTTGCTTATTTAAAAGTGTTTGAAATAACACTAGGGTATCTGACATTCGCCCTCTAGAGGACATTAGGTGGTATTACGGGTTGCTTTGCCACAATGGAAAAAAAATGCCCATCATAATTTTGAATCATCACAGCAAAACATTAAAGCTTAAGGTGGGCTGTAGGTCCTTTTTAGGTGTCCGTTGATTGGTTTTATTTTATGTTTTCAGTACAACACATACACTAATGCACACAGTATGAGAGCCACACATGTATGCACACACCGGCACAGATACACGCAGTAAGAACACACTCGCACGCATGGACGCAGCAACTGGCGTCCAAAACACACCTGGGTGATATGTAAAAACATCTGTGCGAGCGTACTTTCACCTCTCTATCTGAGCGGTAGGTAGTAATCTTCAATCAATTCAAGGTCCATTGTGATACAGTATGTTTGCTCAGAGCAGATGTCAGCCACAGGCATGGTCAGGGAACAGACATTTTAAGGTAACGAATCTGGATCTGTTTTTTTGTGTGTTTTCATGTGCGTGTGATCGTGTGTGTGTGTTTGTGCGTGTGCGTGTGTATGTTATGTGTGTGTGTGTGTGTGTGCATCCCGTATATATGTGTGTGTGTGTGTGTGTGATCATGGGGGTGTTTGTCTCACTTGGCACTCCTTCTCATGAGTTTTGCCTCTACTGATGTGGCTGGTGAGAAACTTTTTTTAAAAGAGACATTTGAAGTGTTTCAGATGTCTCCAACACGAAACACCCACCCATGCACATGTGCTTGTTTGTGTGTTTGTGTACTTGCGGGCCCGGCCTCTGATTGGCTCTTTTCTTCAATCACGTCTCTGTGCTGCAGGTGTGGCGTGTGGATCCTATAAGCAGAGCACAAGTGTATAGTTTGCATAGAAGAACTGGAGAACTTGTCAATAATCGTATTTGTGCTTCTTCCCTTCCTTCCTTCCCGAACTCAAACACTCGCTGCTCCAAGTTTCACTCTGAGTTTAAAGAGAGGAGCCAGAACAGAGAGGCCTGCCACGGTCTTCAAACCACTCGGAAAGAGGAAGATCTCCTGTTAGGACAGACAGACAGACATACACACACACACACATACACTGTCAGAAGACAGAAACACAAAGGAGAGAGGTTGAAAAGAGAGAGTTAGTGAGCGACGCTGAGAGACGAGAAGGAGAGGGGAGGTGGGGAGGTGGTGGACATAGACAGGATATGATGGGAATGAATTGAGTAATTGATTTTTGCAACAAAAAATGGAAGTCCATAATCCTCTGAAACGTCAGAACCCGTCCTATAGGCACCTACATAAATACACACACACACACACATACACATTTTTAATGGGATTTCACCATGCCATTTTTTTTTGTTACTGATATACACATGGATGGATTTCCTCATTCCCCACAGCTGATATAGACATCCATCAGCCCATAGATGAATGGAAAAAGATTTGCACATGAATAATACATCTGTAGCAGCTGTACATTTTTAATTGATTCCTCCCAAGCACAAACGCCTTTGAGATTGTGTAGCTTCATGAGCTTGCTGAATGTAATTTTATTTTGCTTCTTCTCTACTGATATATATATATATATATATATATATATATATATATATATATATATATATATATATATATATATATATATATAATTTGTTTATTTATTTATTTTTAAAGAACATATACATATATATTTTAATAATATTCGATTTCCCCTTGTTGAAAATGCATGTATTTGGATGTAACAGTGAAGGAAAAGCGACGCGGTGAATGACAACACGTTTGTGACTTCCCCAGATACTCATGATTGTCATCATCTGCTTCATTTTCTTTTGCTCTCTCTCATAACTTCATCATTGGCTCTGACTCAGTTGTCAGTTGTCAAGGCAGCATCTGTATTTGTTTGTTTGATCAAAAGGCGGCGAACGCTGTTGCTAAGGAGGAAGGATGTGTGTATATATATAATTTAATTTCATACAATACAGCAGGAGGATGACTATTATAATCTACTATAATCATTGTCCCTGGACCTCCATAACAGGTTGCAGATTGCAGAATGGATACATTTCAAATCCTACAATGTTTACGCCATTCATCTCTAACAGTAAAAGTAAAACCCCTTTTATGTGCAGTAGTCAGTACAATGTGGCGCTGGGCAATAACTTGATATATCGTCATGAAATTAAGATATCGACTTATCGTGATACACAGTTTTGTAGTCTCAATGCATAACGATGAGAAGATATGTCCTTAAAATTAACAAAATATGACGTTTGAAACGTCAGAGAGAAAGGAAAACTAGATTTAGTCCGGTACCATACTTTCCATATATTTGTAATGATACAATGTACGTAATATATACATTGTAATGACCCTCTGTTTAAAATGTAGACTGTTTTCCATGTCACCCAGTCTGGGGTCAAGGGTTAGCTTCATCATCACTGTAACCTCCTAGGGCAATATATCGATATTTTATATATATATATATATATATATATATATATATATATATATATATATATATATATATATATACATACAGTATATTGGATGTTGTAATATCATCATATGGCATAAGTGTTGCTTTTCCTGGTTTTAATTCCCAGAAAACATGCTATATTGTAATATATATTGTTATCGAGATATTAAATTACCTATATAGGGATATAGTAGTATTTTGTCCATATCTCCAGTCCTAACCTCTCCCTGTGCTACGCCTACTCTTAGCCATTCAAAACATGCTACATGACCCAAGCCTCTTTACCTATGAAACATGTATCTCTGACACGACGAGCGGCTCCTGTTTGAAGCATAAAGTTTACCATGTTACCCCTGCAGTGTTTGTGTGGGCTCAGGTGCTCTTGTTTCCTGGCATCTTAAGGAGACCGGAATAGGATGCTGCTGGTTTAGGTTCATTGGAGTGAACTAGTGTCTAAGTAAGAGGACTGGGATTTTATGTTCACCCTTTTAGCTCATTTCCTATTTTCTACATATTCAGCATACACACAGTACATACTATTTAACAAATATTTGTATTAGTTAAATGTAATATGTCATATGTTTCTCTACAGCTTTCGACCAATAATATGATCATTATGATATGATATATGATATGGTGATGTACATGATGGTCCTCAACGTGGTGACGTGACTTTAATTCAGAGCCATGCATATTCAGAATCCTTACCCTTGAACCTCAGCGTGACATTTAACAATTTTTTAAATGTTTTAAGCAACTTTTGTAGAACCTTTAGGACTATTCCCAAAAATATAAGTTAGAAAAAACGAGAGAAGAGAGAGAGAGAGAGAGAGAGAGAGAGAGAGAGAGGAGAAACTGGAGTGAAAGTGAAAGTTCACTCTTGGGAAGAATCTAAAGTTGTATTGGTAAAATATTCATGTTAGGGTTATCATACCCCATCCAGTCTCTTCAGATTGAAATAGGATTTATCCAGGTTGTTAAATATCGTATTGCATGCTCTGTCTCAAAATATAATTAATATAGATTTCTTCACCATGTGCTTATCTCATATCATAAACTTGTTTACTTCAGTTAATTGCCTTATTACGGATGAACTAATACCCCACCGTTTTTTGCGCCCGCCCTCAGGGACTCTCATTTTATTGTATAAACTGGTTATGGATGTCACTGGTAATCTACCTGTAGCGATCCATCAGACTGATAGCGGATGTGTATTTTTTGTACTTATCCTGCCAATACAATATGCATTATGGACTATTGTTAAGGGCCTGCGGCGGCACACCGTTTTCATTAACGGGTAAATGATTGTTGGTTTAAATATTGACTGTCTTATTGGCTTCTTCATACAGACAAAGTCCCCAAGCTCTTTTTCTTACTGTCGCTCACAAAACGTCCAGATAACCTTCAGGGAAATGAGTCGTAAGGAGCGTCCCTGGTGCTCCTGAGTAAGAGTATATTTACGAAGCTCTAAAAGTCAAACAGACAACGGCGATGGTTTGCTGAAGCGTGTAAATCAACCACTACATGCGCATGTACATTTCGCAGTAGTTTTCCTTGTGTTCACTTGTGTTTCACTTGTCGCCTGAAACTGTGCATTCAACGTTTACCTGATACGAGAGGCACATATTACTATTATTCTCAGCAGAAACCATATTTAACCGAGCTTTCCTCTTTTTCTTGAACAGCAATGTGAAAATGTGCAGCGCAGTGAATCACTCTGGCGATGAGAGAGATAGAGGCGTGGGTTAAAACAAAAGTGAGCAACTATTATAATTCTGTTCACATTAAAGCAGTCTTACTGGCAGCAGCTCATTCAGTGGATCTAGGGCAGGATAGGGGGAGAGGACTGCAGTGGATATTCAACACTGTTGAATAGAGTCGTACAGCTCCCTCCTTTTAGACTTGAGAGAAAGACCTGCTTTAAAAAAAGAAAAGAAATGGATGGTAGAAAATCCCCAGATCTTTTCTTCCGTATGTAAAAAGAGAATATTTGAGTAGGAGATGGGCAATGTGGTTTGTACTAATTACACCATATGTACACTTGAACTATACGCCTAAAATGCCTCATCTCGGTCAATTCATGTGGAGAGGAGACATAAAACAAAAACACATGCTAAGATACGTCCATAGTATTAATTAAGAACACCAAGATAGACTATAGCAAAGAACGCACTCAAGTCAACACATGTAGTCTTTAAAACGCACTGAAATGACATCTTCATCACAAATGCAATGTATTATTCTGCCTCGATAGTGTAACTATAATTAACCCCTGCTGCATTACCGAGTATTATCCGAAACATAAGCCTCATATAAATATATACCAAATGTAATACGATGACAAAGCAACACTTTAATTATTCCATGAAGGGCGAGGCGAGCTGGAACTGGATGTGTCCTGGACTCCAGCGATAAGAACAAGTGATCAATATTGTATACAACAAATCCTATTGGATTGGATTTACAATACCAACCTTATCATTCACAGGTAATACGGAAAGTAAAGACATTACTGAACTTAGACCTGCACTCTATGCAACACTATTTTCAGGCAAAAACATTTAGCACACGCATGAACAATTATTTTATACTATTTTTGAATGTTGTTTGTGGAAGAAATAACTAGAGAAAAAAATATTAATTTGTTTTTATTTTTTAAATTATTTACCAGCCACAGTGTGATTGGGTTTAAGTCCCATCCCATCAGGTATAGTGGGCTACCACTTGTAATCCCATTTGGGGGTTAAGTCGTCAATGATTTCATTTCTATACACTGTCTTTGTGACTTGGTGTATAGCCACAGTTTGTATTAGTACAAGCAATAGACAGCTTCAATAAATGAACACAATAACAGCAAATAAATCCCCTTCATAACCGAACCCTCCTTGTCGTTATTCACAAAAAAACAGTTTTACGTAGAGAAGTGTCAAATCAAGATTATTTGTCCTTCCTCACAATTACAATTTCATAGGGCTTTGGAAACCCACATAGACCCATGTTGCCCTTATGGTAGAAGTACGCTTGCTAGTGGGCCTCGGGTTGTTGGCTTACTGTTAACCAAAATCAACATTTCACCAGCAAGCTGTGTTTGTGTTTGACAGAAACACAGCTCAATTAAAATGACAAATGCGCGTGGGCAAAACGTATTTGTTGACACACTCTGATTGTTACAGAAATGAATATATGAACTGGATGACAATGTTACAAATATTGTTTCAAGTGAACGCTTAGTCTCGCTAAAGTGTAAGACTTCTTTGTTTAGTTAGGTGATTGTTGAACCCAAATTCATGACTTCATTCTGTCCCATTCTTTATCCCAATCTACAACCCAATTTGCCTTAATGGTTTATTTTGAAATTAAAAGTTTAATTTTTGAAAAAGAAATATTTTCTATTATCAGAGACTCAAACTCAGCTTTATTTTCAGAATTGATATATTGGTACTAATTGAGAATGGATGATTATTATACACATGAACAAAAGAAGCTCTTGTTTGTCATTGTGGAGTGTGTGTGGTTGATAGCTGGTTTACAGCCTCACCTGACCCCAGTCACACTGATCAGACTCTGGGGGGGGGGGGGGGGTGCACCCCTGTGGTGCATGAACAACCATGGCACCCAGGATAAATGCAGCCATCACCACACACACACACACACACACACACACACAGAGCCGCTGTCATCATGTCAGCATTTACCACCTGCTCTGGCTGTACCATCTTGCCATCTCCAATAAACCGGCTTTATACCATCGACTACATGTGTCCTGTGTTGGGCGAGCCCAGCAAAGCCACTGAGGTGGCGTGTGGCAGAGGCTGCTGCCACAGTTCTTGTAACTAAAAGACACTAAAGGGATTATATTTATACTTCAAACTTTTAAACTGCTTCTTTTTTTTTTTTTCTACGTTGATACGAAAATATGGAAATAGAAACCTCCAAAGGCATTTCATCAGAGGCAGCTAACGATCCGGCGATACGCTTTGTGTTCCCGCCGTTTGTCCATCTTGTCCGTCTGTCTGGGCGCGCGTATCAAAGACGGAGATCTGTGCTGGTGTGGGGGTTTGTTTATGTGCACTTTGACACCGTCGGCGCTGTCGGGTTTTTTTCCACTGCGGCGTGCCTATTGTCAGGGAGATGGGGTTGCGCAACATTTCAGCCCCGGGTCTGATTGTGCCACAAGATGACGCCCAAATTGTCTCCTGTTGACGCACAGGAATCTTCCGGGAGTCTCCCAGGCCTAACTACCGGCGGTGGCGGGCGACAGACACAGATCACCGAGTTAGATCTGATTTCCAGTTGCCCAGTGTCACTAACAAGCAGTGGGGGGGGTCATGTGTCAATACCCACACCCACATAGTATAGCACGGAAAAAAGTGACACAAGCTTTGGTGTAAATCACCGCTAATTGGTGACACCGAGTTACCAAGATGGCGTCGGATACACGTCTACCCCTGTGAACAAGAGATAAAACGACGCAGAGTTATTCGTACCATAGTCCACCGCCCCCCTGAAGTTCCCAATAGGGCCGTCTCTTGAAGAGGGTCTCAAAAAATGGACCAGGGGGTCCGTAAACGAAAAACTCGTCGTGTCGTGTCAGAAGAAGTTCAAAGGCGATTGCGGAGGGGGTCATGAGAGACAGACAAGGCAGGAGGTAGTAGGAGAGGGGGGGGGGGGGGGGGGGTCTTTGTCCCCAGCTGTCCTTTCCACAACCCCCCCCCCCCCCCCCCCCCCCCCCCTCACCCCCACCCCCAATGACTGTGGGTTAGTCGCGGGGCTGAAGGTCAGTGAGAAGAAAGGAGTGCAGA
Source organism: Merluccius polli (assembly GCA_030340625.1). Classification (NCBI taxonomy): domain Eukaryota; kingdom Metazoa; phylum Chordata; class Actinopteri; order Gadiformes; family Merlucciidae; genus Merluccius; species Merluccius polli. The sequence continues at coordinate 269,949 of JAOPHQ010005136.1, forward strand.
GTCATAAGGTTGGTTCAAGTAAAGGCTCCGGTCCCGAGCTGTCTGGGAATAGAGTTGTGTGTGTGTGTGTGTGTGTGTGTGTGTGTGTGTGTGTGTGCGAGTGTGTGTGTGTGTGTGTGTGCCTGCGTGGGACTGTTTGTGTGTTTTTGTGACAGCGTGCTCTTACATCTACATCTACTCTCTCTTGTCCTTCCTTGCGCTCTCTCAACCACACACACACACACACACACACACACACACACACACACACACACACACACACACACACACCACACACACCAAGCTACACCGTGACCACAGACATCCCTTCGGCCCCCTCCAATATATTTATACACTCGGAGGAGCAGACGCTGCCCATACAAGGGGGTCCCAGGAGACCCACCTGAGCAAATATTAACATCCTCCACAAGAAGCCTTTGATGCGCCGGGGGCCGAGGCCCGGGGTCGCCCCCCCGCCCCCCCCCCCCCCCCGGCGGGCCAGACGGAGAGCACCGGGTCCGGGGAGTCAATAGAGATGCAGGGGCCGGAGAGGTCAGGCTCCCAGCCGGACCAGAGGAGAATGGGAAGACACAGCTTGTCTTCGGTGTGTGTGTGGGGGGGGGGAGATCTGCATCGCAGGGGGTTCGGGGACATGCTGTTGTGTCACATCAAGGGCGCATTTTCAGATCGGTCCCGCGCAGCAAATTGGCAAAAATTAACGTCACATCACCCGTTGTGCGTGTGTTGTGCGATCCTAACGCAACTTATTTTATAAAAGGAAAAACGACGAACGCTCACAGACACAAGTGTTCGGCACCGACACTAAATCCCTCTTCTTCTTCTTCTTCTTCTTCTTCTTCTTCTTCTTCTTCTTCTTCTTCTTCTTCTTCTTCTTCTTCTTCTTCTTCTCCTTCTTCCGCTTCTTTTTTTTTTTTTTTTGTAAACGTTCAGTTACTTCAGGGAAATAAATATATAAAAGTTAGTGCCGGGCTAAGTGGTTTATGTCCTTTCATCTCAGCACCGCTACACAGGGACTAATAATCCTGTGTGTCCTCAGAGCAGCGCTGCGAGCCCTCTGAACTACATTAAATAGAATAGATTAGCTGCTCCAAAAGTCACCGGGTGGCATTTCCTCATCTGTCTTGTTCTCGGCACCAAGGCAGGAGTCGGTATCTGTGCATTGTTGTTGTTGTTGTTGGTGGTGGTGTTTTTTTTTTTTTTTTTTTTTTTTGGGGGGGGGGGCTTGAGTTGGTCTTTGAGTATTTAGTAGAGAGTTTTTTGCTCAACTATACTCTGCACTGAACTCCCACTCAGTCACAGAGTGGAGACATGTTGTAGCTTTGCTGGTGATAAGGGATCATTGATTGTCTTTGGTAATCTGGTTCGTTTGAAGATTAGTGTGTGTTGAGTGTGTGGGAAAAAAAAGATGCTTTTGAGGTGTGTGCGTGTGCGTGTGTGTGTGTGTGTGTGTGTGTTCAGGACCTATGTTTCTACTTCTCAACACTTACAGCACAAAATCACACACACACACACACACACACACTCTGTCTCTCTGTCTCTCTCCTTCCTCTACCAGAGAGGAATATATGAGAGTTTTCTGTAAAACTAATACGGCTCAATACTGTTTGAGTTCATCATGCGATTTAACAAACAATCCGGTCTTGGTTCTGCTTCACTTTGTTAGGTCATGCTCATTTAAGAGCTAAATCAGATAAACAAAGCCTGTGTTTGTGTGTGTGTGTGTGTCTCTCGTTTTGTCGTTTGCTTCTTCGTTCGTGACGAAGCACAACATTTCCTCTCGCTCCCCTATAACTCATACACATAGACACACAAAGACGCTGGTGATTGGAGAGTCGCCGGCCTTCGGGACAATTAAATGCTTTGTGGAGGAGCAGCGATGGCATTGCTTAGATATGGGCTTAGATATGGGCCTGTTAAGGAAGCATTAATGCTTCACTACTACAGTCCACCGCCCATCGTGGGACGGAGATGCGACGGCTTCACGGTGAAAGGAGAGTTGACATGGGAAGACAATCAGACCATGCCCTTGTTTTGTTTTTTTCATATATTCACAATGGGTTGGTCTATGACAGAAAAACGTGAATAGTTGTTTGTCCACCGATACTAGAGAAGATTATTTAATAGACGAAAAACAATGACGAGAACACCATCCAACGCACCACCACCACCACCACGACAGTTATGTGTCGCTCACTACAACACGATGTCCAAATGTCACCTTTTTGAGGTGCATGTTCAGGAAGAGTTATGATGAAGGAAAAATGTATGCGTGTACACATTTCTATTTGAGTCAATAACTCAGCCTCTGCTAATGCCACTACCAAACTGTTATTCAGGGGCCCAATGCAATGCAATAAACAGTGTATGTATATATATATATATATATATATATATATATATATATATATATATATTGTGTGTGTGTGCGTGTGCAGAGGTGGTGCTGGACCTTCTCCAGATGCGCTTTAATCGAGGAAAGCGTTAATGAGACCGCAGCTATTCCACATATTCCCACACACCACAGGCCCACGGGCCGCACACTGGGAGGATCCTGCCCTGAACCCACCCGGGACCCTCCAATCTTCACCTAATTACAGCGGTGAGCTCGACCTGACCCCAGTCGAGAGTAAACACGCATACCCATACGTTTTGTTCACGGAGAACTATGGGTGGGGTTGTAAATGAACGCTCGTTAATTGAATGTACGTCACCGCGGCGTGTTTTTGGGGCCGGTTTCTCGATGCAGTATTTCCATCCGTACCATTCCTGCTTCACTGGCAGCTATATGGAGTATGTTGTTGTGATCCTCTGGGGGTTGAGGGTATAGGGCTCTGGCTCTGCACTACACACACAGTCTCCTCATTGATCTGTAGTCAGCCTCTAGTGGTTGCTACCACTAGAGGACCACAGCCAGTGTTTCCCCTAAGATTTCCTTCCAGCAGCGGTGCTGAGGCGGGTGTGAGGTGCACTACGTTGTGCATGCGCACGGTGCTGATGTGCGCCGGGCACAGAGAGGTTTTAGTGTGATCACTGATTCCAGTCGGGCTGTGGTGCAGTCCAACAGAAATAGTCTCATACCAATTGTATAACAATGTAACAATACAACAAATAGCATGCAAGGGCACTATTTTTTTGGCATTAATGTTTTCATTAATATCTCCAATTCGTAGCCATTTCTATTATTAAGTCACTTGCTGTGTTACTTTTCCTCTGCTTCCTACATTTAGTCTAAAGCCATTCATGCGCTAATGCCACCTACAGTATCATCATGCATTGTTTTATTATTCTATAGCAGAACACTATTTGGCTGTCAGTATTTTTCCTATATATTTTTCCAATGACAATAATGACAATGTAACAATTGAGGGGGGTGCAGTAGGCGGCACCTATGATATATGTATTTTTAAATAGAACAGATAGCATTTTTGGGGTGCCCAACATCCTTTTGTATAAAATAAAAAAGTAAGAAATATATATATATTTATTTTTTGCATAGCTGATTGTAGTGGCGCTAGTAATCCAACAGCGGTGCTGTGCCACTGCTGGATGCATGATGGGGAAACACTGACATCGTAACCAGCTGTATCCTGAAAGGTGGAATATATTCATTATTTTCATTGTTGATTTGTTGATTTGACAGTTGGTGTGATGTCTAAGTAGTACTCGGAAGCGAGTAACAGTTGATTAAACTGCAATAATCAACTATGTCAAATGCCATCCAGAATATTGTGAGTCGATGATTATTATAGGACACGACTATGACCTTGTGGTGAATCCATTCCCAACTTTGTTTAGTAGTTGTAGTGATTTATAATGTAATATAAACGTGTCTCCATGCTATAAATGCATGCGAGGTATGCATACAAAAAGGCCCAAATGTATCTAAAACCAAATGGATTGCAAAAAATCAAGTGAGCAAGTGAAGAAAACATGAGAACAAAATCTCAGACTGAGAACCAACTAAAAAGGGCGGTTGCAAGACCATCCAGCCTCTGGTCAAACACATTGCAGTATTAGCATGGCGCTAGTACGCTGTTAGCATTTGCCATCTGTTCTATTTTGGCACGTGGTAAATGGGGGCCCAATAATAATATAACTTTTATCTGTCAGCAAAAACGCATTCGCAGGGAGCATCAAACGAGGGCCATAGCCGAAGAGATCTCCACCCCCCCCCCCCCCCCCCCCCCCCTCCCCCAAACTTTTTTTTTCATAATTAATCAACTTGGAGTTGAGGCCAGGGCGCGCGATCTGATGAAAGCGGCCGCGTGTCAAGTGAAATTAAGCCCTTCCATCATTCCATCATTGTTATAAGTTTGGACTGATCTCCTGGACTGATCTCTTTTCAATACTCCCTGCCTGTGTGTGTGTGTGTGTGTGTGTGTGTGTGTGTGTGCGTGTGCATGTGTGTGTGTGTGTGTGTGTGTGTGTGTGCGCATGTGTGTGTGTTTTTGCCCGGTGCCAATGGTTTGGTGTTTTATGTACACCGCCTTAAGCGCCACGCCCCTCTTCCTTACAGCGCTCTACAGGTTAAACCTGTGTTTACCTGCTGCTGTGGGCTCCTTCACCGCAACCCGACACAAGGCGCATTGAGGGTTACGCAAGTGTGACACATCTGTCACAACCGACCTAGAGGTCAACGACGAGGAAAGACATTTGCCTCAAGCTTACTAAACCTTGGCCTGAAGTTGTTTGAATGATGTTTTGATTTCTGTCATTGAAAGATGACATGTCGGTGACGTAACATTAAGCCGTTGACCTGACGTTACGCTGTCCTCTCCAACTGAAGTGGAGGAGGGGTGGGGTTGTAAAACCGGCTTTTTTTTGTTGCACTTCAAGGTGAAGGGCGTGTGACGCCAGGACTTGGAGAGGAGCCAGGGCGCTTCTCCCATCAGCACCCTCCATTAACACCAGGCTGGTCCCCTTCATCACAACTCTCTCATCATCTCTCGTATGAACCACCACCTTCTGCATTCCTGTGTGTGTGTGTGTGCGTGTGTGTGTGTATTCATGTCTACGTGTGTGTGTGTGTGTGTGGTTTTTCATGTGAATATTGTCTCTGTTTCCATATGCACGTGCGTGGTATCCGTGTGTATTTCCATGCGCATGTGCATATGCATGCGTATGTGTGTATGCACGTGAATGTGTATGTGCGTATGTGCGTATGCATGTGCGTATGCAATGTGCGCACGGATGTGCGTTTGCGCACATGCAGCGTTTGCCCTGAGACGTGGCATTGTGCGGCGGGTGCCCTCGGGTCCGCTTGGCTTGACTGAGGGTGTTCTAGCAACAAAGAAGCCGGCGCTAAAGTAAACCGAGAGGAGCATGATCTAGCAAAAAATAAATCTATAATTCATAACTGCGTAGTATCTCTGCTATTCCCATGCAGCACACACACTGCCCAGTGGGGAAATCACCACTGTGACTCACAGAAAATGTTATTAATGCAGTTATCGCACATCGCAGTCATGTAAAAACCCAGTACCGTATTAAATATATTTTAACGTGTGTGTTATTTTGTGTAAATATGGAGCGAAAACCGTCAAACTGGAGGTAGTAGTCAAAGAACATAAGATTGAGGCGTAAGGAATGCACTTTGAAGCACAGTGATAACGTGTTTTATAGTGTATTAGTGGAGCATAACCAGTAATCCCGGTCGGGCACCACAAAGTTTCATTTCTGATTCCGTTTTATGATTTACATTAAATCATATTGCTTAAAGTGTGTGTGTGCGCATGTGTGCGTCTGTGTGCGCATGTGTGTGTGTGTGTGTGTTCTGGTCGTCACGCCAAGTTTACGAGCTCTTAAAGGGCTCCACAAGCCCACCTTGATGTGTCGGCAAATTGGCCGGGAGCCATTGGTTAAGTAGAGGAAACAGTAATTAGAGCACACCTTGTCCTGCGCCGATGGACCAGGACAAGAATTGTTGTTCAGCGGCTCTGCTAACAAACTCACGCAGAGTGCAGGAATCTGTTCTTCTACAAAGTGAAAACTAAATGATGTCCAACCTCTTGGAGCAGCTAGCCTAGCCTAGCCTGGTGGAGTCCAAGCTGGCCTGTACTGTTTTGGATGTTTGCTTAGGTGCTACACAAATCGCTGGTGGTGGTGGTGATGATATACACGGACATTTGCATATTGAACGAGGTAGCAAACGTGTATCTAAGTAGTCCCCGGAGATGTGGAGACGGATGGCAGATGACTGCCTGGCAATCTGTCTGGATCCTATCCAGATGCAGTATGGGTAAATATGGACACAATATGCCTGGTGGTCTGTGTGTGAGTGTAATGCCCACCTGGTATGACTCCTGTACCAATTTTCTTTTTCTGTTTGCAGACGTTCATTAAAAATGATTTGAAGCGTGTTTTTACAGAAGCACAATAATGGAGATAAGGTTACGTTTTAGGCGTCCTAAAACGTTTCCATTCAGTTTTAATTCAGTTTTAGTCATTAACGCTAATCGTTACCCAAGTTTACGACCTTATTTTTAACTTAGCGGGCCGTTAATTCATGTGTGCGTGGCATAATTTTAATTGAAACAAAATAAAAGTACATTTTAATTGTTTTTCCACACAATTTTTTTTAACAGCATACCCAACCATCACACACACACACACACACACAGAACCCACACACACACCAACGACCCCCAAATGATGTCACGCTCGACGAGTTCCCATGGATGATGTCAGTGTGTACTTGTGTTTACTCGGCCCTTCCTTGAGAGATACCACACCGGGGCTTCAACGCGGCCCCTCTTGCCTGAGGAGTCGACTCCCCCCCCCCCCCCCCCCTCCCAAACCGAGCGCCTCATCGCGGCGGCCCAATATGTTTGTCCTTGGAAAACAATGACGCCGTCGTTTGCAATTTTCCCTCTTGTGTCAAGTATGGCAGAGAAGAAGAAGTGGCATTCACCTCACCAAATTCCACCGCCAAACCCTCCTCTTGGTCTTTTATAGCACAGTGTCGTCTCACCCCCCCCCGGTTCTACGCATTCCCCAAACGTCCCCTTTCGAGACCGGCGGCGACATTTTCCTTTTGTCCCGAGACCACAAGAATCTGTAGGCCTCGCGTCGCCCTATGTCTCCGTGGGAAGAAAAAAAAAAGGCTAACGTCGGCGACCGAAGAGAAGAACCGCATCAAAACATTTTTTTTGTCTCTCCTCCTCTGTTTTATTCCCATCCGCACTCCCACACCGTCACCGGGGGTTCACAGTTAATGTGTCCGAGGAGAGCAGCCCCCACGGACACACACGCCAGCTCTGACCGCTGTTTTTACGCGGCGCTCTGTGTCGCGACACGGGGGACACACAGCCGCCGTGATGTCACCGACACTTGCCATATATTCCGCGCGGCCCCGCGCAGATTAGCCGTGGTGTTAAATGAAATCAGAGGGCGGTCGGGAGGTAATTACACACCAGAGTCTCCCCAACGCCGTGTGGCATTGGGCCGCCGCCAGGCCCGTGCGTCTCCACTCCCGCTGTACCGGCTTTCAACCCCCCCCCCCCCCCCCCCACCCTCACCCCCGGCGGCCTGAACCCACCCAGGGCAGATACAGTATGTCAACCTTACCCGTGTTGTTTTTTGTTTTTATATCCAGGATTAATGCGCAGATTTTGCTCTTTTAATTGGCGTCTTTTATCTGCTCTCATGTGAGACGCCAGCGCCAGTAAAAGCTGTTGTGCTGGTGTGTGTTTCGTCGTCGTTAATTTCCCCCCCCCCCCCCCCCGACGTCTCATTGTAATGGGATGCCATAAGGTTTTCTGGCACAAATAAACTCGCAGACCACCACCTCTAATGAATGGTATCCTGTTGTTATAACGTCTTGTAACAAAACAACGAGCGATTATGTTTCCTCTCCTCTCCTTTTACTGGCCGGCCAGCAGCGCCGGGGTGGAATAGGATCTGAGCTCCAACTCGTCCCCTCATCCAACCTCCAGCCCCGCAGGCTTTGAACACAACATATGCGATGCTGTGCTGTGCTATGGGTTTAATGTTAAACGTAATACATTTCCAATTTAGTGGATTCATTGCGCTTGTTTATGTGTCTCAAAATGCTTGTCATTTTGACAGAATAACCAGACTCATGTCTGTGCCCTGATATTGCACATGGCTAGGTTTAATAGACATACCATATATACATAATGTGATTATATATAATGTGTCTCGGCATGCTGTGTTGATTGAGAAGTTGAAATGTCTCCATTATCCATTTTGGGCATGTGGTTACAGTATCAGAACATATGTGATATGAAAGACACACAGATTGAGCTGAATAAATCACAATATTCATAAAGTGTGTGTGGGTGTGTGTGTGTCCCATTGAGGACCACTGATAATTTACAACTAATTAAGCACTCACACAGTGTAATCGGCGAGGGGAGAGGAGGGGAGAGGAGGAGGGGAGGGGGGGGGGATTTTTCGGATAACCGCCTGTGAGGGGGAAGGGGTTGCCATGGCGCCCCTGTTGTGTTTGGTGCCGGTGTTGCGGCCCCGCCGGTCCCGCTGCTGCTGCTGCTGCTGCTGCTGCTGGCGCGCAGCTTTAGCACGTTTACCTGTTTGGAGGAGCGGCGGTTGCGGCGGAGCGGCCCGGTAATCACAGCTCTGCGGCCCTGTGAAGTACTTCAAAGCTGAAGCAGTAGCCAGTAGCGCGCGGGGTGCATATCAAGTGAACCCTGCATGAGCGTACTAGAGATAGGCATCGCAGTCCATCGTGATCCACAGAGAACACACACGCATACACACACGCATACACACACACACACACATGTAGAAAACACCCCATTGGCCTGCCGTCTGCTGTGTCTGAACGGATGTTGTTGTTGTTGTTCGTGTTGAACTGGCTTGTAGCGAAGGCTAGCTTGTCTTGCGTTTGTTTTTTTTCCCTTTCTTTCCTTTTTTTTGCTCTTTCTCCCTGTCTGTGTCTCGCTATATATATATATATATATATATATATATATATACCCTTCTTTTCTCCTGCTTTTTTTTTTAGTTGTTATTGTTTGTTTATACTTCGGTTTCATTTTTTTAACGTTTCTGTGACTCAATGCAAATGAGGGAGGGCATATTGATTTTGCTTCCAGTTTCAGGTTGCTATAGCAACCACATAAAAAAAAAACTACAAAGTGCGTTAAGCACAGCACTTTTATCCCTGCGCCCCTCTGATCATCACAGGAAATTAGCATACCGGTTAGCAGGAGCGCTCGCAGAGGAGAGCAATTGCGCGTTTGGCAAGCCGCACTGACTGCCTTGGCTAAAGTGTGTGTGTGTGTGTGTGTGTGTGTGCGCGTGTGCGTGTGTGTGCGTGTGTGTGTGTGTGTGTGTGTGTGTGTGTGTGTGTGTGTGTGTGTGTGTGTGTGTGCGTGTGTGCGTGTGTGCGTGCGTGCGTGCGTGCGTGCGTGCGTGCGTGCGTGCGTGCGTGTGTGTGTGTGGGTCTGTGTGTGTGCGTGTGGGGTATCCAGGCATATAAAGGAAATTATTATGCAGAGAAGTGACACACATACACGCACACGCACACAGACCCACACACACACACACACAAGCACCATTTGCCCTTTTATCGTACTCAAAATCACAATGGCATCACTCATCCCTAGCTGGGGCGGCATACTCCTAGACAAAGAGATAGTAAGTGTATGAATGTACGACCGCATGTAAGGCAGCATGCATGCAGAGGGAAGAAAGGGAGAAATTGGGGCAGTGGGTGGTGGTGGTGGGGGGGGGGGTTTGCGAGTAGCGGTGGACACTAGAGCCAACGCACACCAACGCAGGTTTGAAGGTCAGCATCAAATACCGCATCATCATCTCATTAATGCATGTGCGGGGTGACCCCCCCAACCCCATCTTGACTGTATCAATCCAATAGGATGTCTTGTAAGCCCCGCCCACCAGCCTAATGACGTAAATTGCCGTTCTGTCAATCAGTGGCTCCACTAATCACTAAGTATGTGACTTCTGAGGGAGAATGAGAGAGTTGGTAATGATGAAAGCACACTGTGCGGCGACATCGACGCACAAAAAGTGGAAAAAGTGGAAAAAACGCACAAAAAGTGGAAAAAATAGGCGCGCACTTCTGTTTTTAGATAAGATTAAACTTCCCGTTTTCTCTTTGCTATTTAAACCCAACTATTTGTATTTGAGACAAAAGAAGATTGAGAAAACAAACAAACAAATTCACAAATAAATATATAAATACTAGCTCTTCTCATACTGGTATCCGAGCCATTAAATTGGTCAGATACCAATACTGTTATTCCAATTTCTCTTCCCGCGCGAGGTGGTTAGCTCCAGAAGAAAGCCTTCGCGTTTCAAATTGTCTCACTCACAGGATCTGTCTGCCTGAAGGCTACCCAGCATGCACTTCTGAAACAAAGAGGCCTCTTTTTGATTTCTGCACAGCGTGACCTTTTTTGATTGGGTGAGATTGGTTGGCATGGAAATCAATATGCCATTGTGCGTTTGATGCTGCCTTATCTCTTCTCCACACTGTCTACAGGTAGAGGCAGTAGAGGTGTGTGTGTGTGTGTGTGTGTGTGTGTGTGTGTGTGTTTGTATGGTGTGTGTGTGTGTGTGTAATTGTAACACTAACACTATTTCACACTCTCACAGTGTTCACTTCCTCATTGTGAAGAAAATATATATTTGGCGTGGCAGACCACAAAAACAAAGAATTTAAAAAAAAAGAAAGACAAAGAAAAGAAAGACAAAGAAAAACGGTCTGGGCAGACATAAAGGAAGTGAAGATTCTAGAAGTTATCCTGGAAATGTTAAATTATCTTTTGTTCTCCCGTCATTCGTGAAGCGATAGCAATACCTTTGCTTCATTTCACCAAATCCATTCTTTAACAAAGTCCTTATTGGAGGAGAAAGTTGAGCTGAAGGGGGACTGCGGTCCAGAGGAGCACCCGTGTTTGGTACTGCTCATAACCATTATCCATAACTATCATGGAGGTTAGGGTTTCAATTTTGCCATGTGTTGAATTATGAAAAGAAATTAGTTGTGATTCAGCTGGGAATCTGCACACACACACACACACACACACACACACACACACACACACACACACACGCACACACACTGACCTATAGGGCTACATTAGGAATCCTGACGCTCTTTTTTTCTTCGATGTGCATATCAATAGCTCCAACAGCACCAGCTGTTCCTTGCTGTGTGCCTCCAAAAAAGGCGCATCTGAAACCATTTAAATCAAAAGCAGTCACAGTTTCCACAGTGCATTATAGGCATTCCAGCATGGCCTCTTGCTCCATACTGTGTAGCCCCTCTCGGCGGGGGAGCGTGGTATAAAGTGGGCACACAGCAACACAAATATGTGGCCCGCTGTGCGATCCCCTCAGGAACCTAAATAAGGAAGAGGCTGTGAGAGAGAGAGAGAGAGAGAGAGAGAGAGAGAGAGAGAGAGAGAGAGAGAGAGAGAGAGAGAGAGAGAGAGAGAGACGGTGAGAACGAGAGCAAGAGAGAGAGAATAAGTAGAGGAGACAGAGAAAGGGAGTTTTTTCCTCTGCCCTGGATGCCAGGGTTAAAGCCTTTTACCCAGGCTTAGATAAGAACCTCTCTTCTTTGAAGGCTTTGTCTCTCGCCCAGATTGGGGGTAGAAAGAGAGAGCAGGGTAGAGATCTCTCACTGACATCCCCCTGTGGTGAGGGCCGAGCACAGAAGAAGAAAAAGAAGAAGTAGAAGAAGAAGAAGACAGCAGGAGAGAGATACAATGGTCAGCAGTGCTGTTTCAGACTTCACAGAGCTTTATCTGGCTGAGAATCAAAAGGAAAGATAGATGATTGTACAGAAAATGTTCACGGTATTGGACACATTTGGATAATTCACTGTAGGTTGAGGCTCATGGTGCCGAGAGTGGATTCACTGGACGGAAATGTTAAAATTGAATAAAATCGGTGGAAGCTATATAGGACCTTGTTTATGCTCATCGTCAACGATCAAGGCTTTTTACTCTCGGGGCCATCAAGATGGCCGTGACTCATCAAAAAGACATGACTCATCAAAAAGGAGGCATAACCATCAGTTGCACACAAAATGTTTGTCAGTTTTCCAAATGACAATGTGACTCCAAAATAATGATACAAGAACAAGAGATATCAAACATTGGTCCCAAATCAAAGTGGTTAAAAACTTTTGACAGTGACTTTTGGACCTTTACTTCACTTTTGGACTTCTCCATTTCCTTTTAATTGGGTGGTCATTCAACATTGGCAACACCGACTAATAATCCACTGAGAGAGAGAGAGAGAGAGAGAGAGAGAGAGAGAGAGAGAGAGAGAGAGAGAGAGCGAGAGAGAGGGAGAGAGAGAGAGAGAGAGAGAGAGAGAGTGAGAGAGAGACTGAAACAACTGTATTAATGGACAATGCTCGTCTGGGTGATCAAACTATTGTAACCGTCTCTCCTGGTTTGACTTAAACATCCAGTACCAATATAATTGGTCAAAATGAATCACATTGGAATCACTGTGCGTCGGTCAGCAGAGTTTGTGGCCCATCGCCATACAAGTACCCTTACCACAGTGCTGTATCGCTGTTGTTTACATTTGTGGCGGGCGCACGCACACTAAATGCTGTTCGGTACAAAGGAAGTCATATTTTACAGTACATATCATCATCGTGAAAATGATTTCGCCGACGGATGTTTTAGTGAAGAGAGAGAGACGGATCCGATGGTTTGAGCGCCCTGACCAGTATCGGCCCTTTAACCTCTCCAGTTGTTGGGCCAGCGGCGTCCTGCCCTCGCCCGGTGGTCCATGTGTCATCTCCTCTTTCATGGAAGCACAGAGACAAGGAAGTCCACAGGGAAACCCACAAAGCAGCTTCCT